>JAHHUM010002898.1:0-262536 GCA_036173005.1 Crenichthys baileyi
ATTCCCAATGCAAAAAAGACCTTAAATATTTTTCCCTTCCAAAAAGTAGTTTTTTAATGTGATAGGGATCATTGTCTTGTGGGTATACCCGATGGTGGGTGGTTTCAACCTTCAAACAGACCCTTAGCACGATATAGGGGAGTCAATGTGAGGTAAACCTTAACAGCACTGAAATAGAAATTGTTGCCATTCTGGCCATATATGATTTTCCCCTTCCCCCAAAAACCCCTCCCCCAAGCATTTTGTTTTTTACCCACATTTTAAAAACCCAGATTTAAACCCAAAAAAACAAAATAAGTCTCAAATTTTCCCGATAAGAAAAAAAAAATTGTCGGGGAGTTTGAAAAGGGGCTTTTTTTTTCTCCTTTTTTTATAAGATTCTTTAAAAGTTTTTTGTTTTTAAAATGATTGGTATTTGGAAATTTAATCATTGTAAAAACCCTGAACTTAATATGACAGTCATGCCCATGGTGTAAAACCTCTGATCAGAACTAAATATAAAAAATGTGGGTCAAAAGTTACTCTTATTGTTGTGCCACTGGGCCATCTGAATAAAAAAAGAGACATTCTACTATACAGGTTAATTTATCCCTTTACCTGATTAATTAAAGACTGCTTCTGACTAAGAATAAATAAAGAATTAAAAAAGAAAATAGTCTTATAAAGTAAGGGCCTGAGCTAGGCTCTTGTGCCTAGCTCAGGTTTCCTACATGAAAGTGCTTTACAGCCCAAAGCTGACATATGTTTGCATCTTTTAAAACTGGAAATTATTCCACTCAAAGGGATTTTAGACAAAGCGAAAGGGCACTTTTAATAGGATTTTTCCACTCTTTTTACATCATGAAAAAAAGCGAAAATTTCCCTTTTTGGGAAAGTCAGGGTTTGTTTTGAATGGGTTTTAAAAACTGTGTTAAAAAAGAAAAGGCGCTTTAAAACACTTTTCTGGGCCCGGACCTCTTAAGGCTTTCTCTTAATCCCCCTTCACCCCTTCAAACATTTTATTTCCTTTTAGTAGAAACCTTTTACAGGCTATGCTTGGCTTTTTCTCTAATAACACAAAAGCATCAGATGCGAAAGAGGTTTTTTATTCTGCCAGGACGTTAAAAACAGGAAAGCTTGGTCGTTTTGCATAAAAAGGAGGTTTTTTTCCTTCTGAGACACAAATAAACGATTACTCAAAATCCACAAGAGTAGGTTCAGTGTTATGTGGAGATTTTAGAAAACACCTCAAGGCCAAAACCAGTTTTAAAAGTTTTTTCTATTAAATGCTTTTTTTTTAAATAATGGAGTAAGGTGCCAAGAAAATCCCCTGGAACGGGCAAGGAGAGAGAAAAAGTAGGCTTCCAGATTTGGTTTTTTTCCCAAAGCCCTCTGGCCATATACCATATTGATTAAAACCTAATAACCTCATAATACGCTTTCCCAAAGCTTACACATTCATTGCTAGCCCACCCCCCTCTCTCGCTCATCCTTTTCTTCTTGCTCTTACTGTCCCCGAAGAGAAACAACTTGCAGTTTTTCCTCTCAGTATTAAAGAAGTAGTGACAGCAAATCATTCTTCCTGACCTCAAAGTTCAGCCTTTAATTTTGATGTATCTACCCAAAAGAAAGGGAAACAAAAAAAAAAGGGGTTGGCCCGGGTTAATTCCCCCCACGATTAAAAAATATTACCTTGCAACACACACATCAATCTGAGAGAGGTGTCAAGCGGAGAAGAGGGTTAGGAAGGGGAAATAATCTGGCAACTTGACGACATTAGTTTTGATTTGGTGCAACTTTTAGCTGACAAAGCTTTGCATTTATTTAGGTGCAATTGCTTGTGCTAAATCTCATATTTTAAACATTGATGCCTCCTTAAAGTTTCATGAAGGTCAGGCTAACCTTGTGGCACTTCAGTTTGCTCCAGCGATTTGTTTGTAGTGGCTACACTTTAAGCCTTCACATGAGCCATGCGGCTGTGTTTGCCATGTCACCACTCTATTTCACAGGTGTCATTGTGCTGATACGCCTGCTTCCCATATCTTTCTGATCAAAAAAGTCACATATGTCTTCCAGCATTGCCATGTGGGTGGGGAGTCAACTGTAACTGTAGGTGTAAATTTAGCACTCTTTTTCCTCAGGTGCTGTCTTTCTTTATATGTCAGTTGTAGAGTTACATTAGCTTTTTACAGAATTGCACATTTTATGTACAATGACAACAAATCACCAAAAAAACAATGTCCTCATCAAAACTGAACACATTTGTGCATACCTACACACATCTAATGCATGCAAAGATGCCTTAGCAGGTGGAGTGAGGGGTGTGGAGACAATGGGAAAATGTTAAATACATGTTCTACTAAATGAACACCAGCAGAAAACACCTCTTCTGTGCTTTTGTCTGTGTTTTTTTCTTCGTGTTTTTCAGCCTCTTATGAACAGAGGCATGAGAATTGTCATTGCCGTAGGAACTTAATCATGGTAGTTTAGAATCATTACTATTAAAACAATACCAAGGCAACATGAATAATACAAACGGCTACAGTGGTTACCTGCAAAAAGGGTTATCAATTTAATTCAATTCAGTTTATTTATTTAAAGTTCACAACGCAGCTTCTCAAGGCGTTCAGTTCAGTTTATTATCCAAATAGTTTTTTGTTTTTTTATCTAATGAAACCCAGCAGATTGCATTGAGTCCCTAACTTGCAGCATTTACTCCTCCTGGATGTACATGTCGCTTGCATTGTGCTGTTGACTTTGCAGCAATCCCTCATACAGAGCATACATGATTATCATAACAATAATTCAAGTGAAAGAGGAAAAAAAATACCTGATTTTGGGTTTTCAAAAAAGTAACAAACCCAAAATCACCCACTTTTACAACCAGAGTAAAGGTGTAACTGTTAACTGTTTGAATCTTAATTAAGATCAGGCACCACCAGAACTAGAGATAGACCTGATCTGATCTAGTATTGGGATTGAACCCAACAATGATGTCATTCTTGGATCAGATATGGGGCTGAGGCTCAAACAACTTACCACAGTTGTGTGTTGCAGTCGGTCACATTTTGACTTTGGATGTTTAAGCTTACATCTAAAATCTCTAAAAAATGAAATAAACTCAGTGTTTTCAAACATTGTAACTAAACAGGTGTTTTAAATGTATGAGTAGATGTATATTCTTGTCAGGATCTTTTAGTTTAGGCTTTGTTTTAGTTTTATTTTGCTGTTAAGTGTTGGTTCCTTATGTTGAGTAGTTTTCCTTTAGTTATTCCTTCTGTTATCCTGGAGTTTGGTTATAGTTCTGTCTGTACTTCTGCACCTTTTAGTTCTAGTGGTTTATCCTCCCTTGTTCTTAGATACCTTTTGTTATTGTTAACTTAGTTGTTTGTTTCCCTTAATATTAGTAGTTCTCCCCAGCCTTACTTCTAGTATAGTTTTCTCTCGCTTTAGTTCTTCATGTTTATTTCTACCTTCCCGGCTTATTATTCTAGTATAGTTCTCTGTGTTAGTCCCTTCTGTTTCAGTTCTTCTCTGACAGTTAGTAGTATTTGATTATTTTTTCCCGCTAGGTTTAGTTTCCACTTATTGTTTATGTTTAGGTTATTTGTTATCTTAGGTCTTCGTTTTCCCTGCTGCCCCGTTTAGTTCACTATTTGTTGACTTTCTTACCCAGTCTCCAGCTTCCTGGTTTCTAGTTTGTTTACGTTTCCAGTCTAATTTAGTTCCTCGTGTCCCTGCGTTCCTCAGCATTAGTCACCATAGTAACCACCATTCCCTCAGTCTCCACAGCCGGTTCCCGCACTTGTTGTCATTTCTCTTCTGATCACCTTAGCTTCCTTCTCATTGGTCTACTCCTGTCCTCTCCCTGCATATATACCTGGTTGTATTCATTGTTCTCTACTGGTTCCTCATGTAATGTCACGTCTCTCCTCGAGCTCCATGTGTTTCCTTGCATTGTGCTAACCAGGGTATTCATCTGTGATTCTTCAGTGAACTAGTAAGTGCTGAACTACGGGCCTTTATTAAAGAAGATCTTACTTTACAATATGCCGAGCCCTAGTCCCTGTTTGCATTTTGGTCCAAAACAACTTCAGACTGTGCCAATTCTAGATTTGGCAGATTGTGTTAAGTTTAAATGTTGGGGTAGAGCCTGTTACAGAAGTCTACTTTCAGTAGGCAGTCTGCTGGCATACATAAAACGCTGCGACACTCTGTGCTTCATAAAATGTTTTAGTTTGGAAAAGAAAATACAACATGGAAGTTGATATCATGTTGGGCTGTTGTTGTTAATGAGGATAAACTCCAGAGCTCTACAGAGCAACAATACATTTTAGCACCAAAATACAGCTACCTGGATTGCAACACTCATTTATTTTGTTGGACATTCAAACGGTTGGAGCTTGTAGGAGAAATTTGCATCTTGTTGAAAGACTCACAAGGTGGGAATATTTACAACCTAGAAAGTTAATGGAGATGCTTCTGTTACAATTATTTATGTTTTCACAGCCAATGGCTAAAACCGCCGTTTAAAAATAGTTAAAAATGTTAAAAGCTGTCACACTCATGTTTTTTTTGTTTTGTTTTACTTTGTTTCAGTGAATCCTACTTCACTGAGCTGTTTGGTACGGCTCGGCTTCTCTGTCACTGACACACATCACTGACCAACTCTGCTCAATAAATTGTAATAGTTCATGACTGAAACAGAATATTTCTGTTGCTGCCTGTGGATGCTTTTAAAACCACCTTACAACATTTTATGCCCCACAGAGTTGAGTGCATAAGCTTTTTGAGACTATGATCTATATGTCTTTCTCTCAGCCATCTCAGTAATCTGTTTACAGATTTAGCAGTTTCTAGCATTATACAATGCCTATGTCTTTCTTCATATTAGCTTATACAACACTGGGACAAATAAAAAAACAACCTTAAATGAATGAATAATTATTATCTTTAGGAGAAAATTGTATCTGTATCGGATCGGAAGCCAGGCATCTTGAATGGGAGCACCTTTACGATGTAGTGCCTTCTCCATTTTAATCTTGAATGAGCACTCCCTGTTGGGCTTGTTTTGAATGAAATGCATCACAAGTCCAGTGCCATCAGACCTGGTTTTGCATGATATATGTAGGTGTATATATGGACATTACAGGAAAGGTTTAGAATCCACTATTCTAATGTTTGCCATTTTGGGAACCAAATTAGAGCAGTGGGGCAAAATGTGAACCACCTGCTGCCAGCTCTCTATACATGCACCACATAGTTAAGGGTTTCAGAAAGTTTTAAAGAATTTGCTTTCAGTGCAGAAAAATCCAGTCCAGGTTTACTAATTATTAATGGCAGTTTCATGCTTGTCTAATTTTTAGGTGGACTTAATGCCAAAAAGCGTAGTAAAATATCCCTTTTTTGTGTTTTCACAAAAAAAAGTTTTGTTAATCTCAGATTCTGTTTTTAAAGACTCTCTCATCAGCGCGTGCAAAATTGTCCAGTTCAGTGTAGGTTCATGTAAGTGTCTTGATCTTAAGGTGTTTAACTAATGTGGGGTTTGGCAACATGGCAAAAAATTTAAAGGTGATCATAAAAAGGCAACCATACTGAAACATTGGATCATGAGCATTTTAAACAGCTACTGTTTAAACTTCCAGCAGCAGCTAGCTGTGCTACTATCCTAACACTGGCCTGTATGGAAACAGGAATAACAAGGGGAGAACATGTTTAAGCTATGTATTTTTCTTTTTTTACGTTTATCTCTACAACAGTGGCACAGCAATTTTCGTTAACATTTTAGTTAATAAAATAAACTGATTTTTTGTTAAGTTTCTAAATCCTGGAGCTCTTTTATTGTAATCAAGCCGAGGCCTGTAAGACGAGCACGTTTTACCAGCTGTCCAAATTCATACTAAAAATGTATTTGCTGATGTACAAGGAAGGTTCTACATGTTATTGACTTTGGATTGTAAAATGTTAAAACTACAATATGTTTTACAACCATTGTTCTTCCCATCAGAACTCCATCTGTTTTTTTAACCTTCGCTTTTTGCGTTAATGTATTTTGTTGCATAACAGAGACACTAATAAAGACAAAAATAGCAGTTTTACACATAAATGCAGCTTTGTGCTTATTAAAATAGCATAATCTACAAAGATCCTGTATTTTACTGCTTATCATTATACTGCATCTAATCAAGAGTGAGTTTTATTTTGCTACCTTCTACAACTTTCTTTCTGCCTTGTGTTTTCTTCATACTAAAGATGAAAAACCTCTTCCTCTGTGTTTTTTCATGTTACCTTAATCTCCAATGGCACACATTTTACAAGACTGTTTGCACTCGCTCAAAGGGTGCACAAATATCTAAACGTCCCATTCATGTCTACTGCACAACATTTCAAAAATGCCATTTATTTTCTTGGGATCATGTAATTCTGTGCCTTGTCTCAAGAAAACAAGCCTTGGTATATTAACCTTATTAGTGGTATTTGCGTTCTAATTAAAGAGGAATTTACAAGGCCGACAGGAGGGATTACAGAACACATGGACTGTTGGGGCATTTGGCAGATGGCAACCTTTAACAAGGCTTTAGCTTTCATGTTGCAGTGTTACAGTACTTGGATGTTTTGCAGAAATGGCAAGGCTCCCTCTACACTTCAAATTTCCCAAGCTTTTTTTTTTTTTTTATTAGCTGTGAAACCGTATCACAGAGGGGTGTCACAAATCTTAATTCACCGGAGTGCACAGGTCTCTGCATCTCTAATTATTTACGACCAAAACATCTTATCAAGATATGCTAAATTTACAGCTTCATGGTGCCTAAAATCTTGAGGCAATTATTTTAAGAATATTAAATCTCAACGCCTGTAGACTTGAAAACTGGCTGTGAAAAGCTGCAGCTTGTTTCCTCATAGAGGACTTGGCAAAGAAAAATAACTGTTTAAAGTTTAAATCATATATTGACTATTGTTCATTGGAATTTATACCATAAATTTTTGCAAGTATTAGCTTAACTAAAGTTACTATTTTGCTCTTTTTACATCTACAGAAACTGAAAATGAATAGCTCAAATATTGTTCGAAACAAAAGAGTATATTACACACGTCTTTTGAAAAGCTGTAATTTATGGCTAAATATAACATGTAAGGTGAAAACAATTGCAAATCAAAATGTCTTACAATTTAAACTCAACAATATATCAATATCAATTTTGGAGACTCCTATTTTGAAAAAAAAAGGAAAGTAGATGCCCTCTTGTATTGACAGAGTCGACTAAAGAGTTCTTGTTGGGCTGGCCAGCAACACTTGGTTCCAAAAGCAATAAAGACCGCTTAAATTGTTTGAGTGATGACAGAATGAGAAATAAGATATGAATTAATTGTAAGCACTTCAAGAACAGTTAACCATGGTTGGTTAACTGTTGGCGACTAACAACTATAAAGTTTTCACATGTTTAGCGCTTCCTGTCAGCATTAAATGAAAGGTGTGTTTCCACTATAGAGACCTTTTCAAAGATTCATGGAGGTTGTCATGTCAATTCTTGTACATATTTCTCAAGAACAAAGACATTTGTTTAATGTCACTACTAATTCTCCACTTCAAGTCTGGCATGGACATGTTATACTTTAGTTGAAATGTAACCTGTCCATGTTAGATTGAAGATTATTTTTGTTCCTGCCACCCTGAAGGAACAACATGAAAAAAAGTCCATATTGGATTACCAGGGTTAAAATGTACCCCAGAAATTGCCCTAATAGAGAGCAATAGTCTTTTGACATTCCCTTAAACTATGGAGGTAGTGGAGGTTTGTAGGCAGAGGGAAATAAACATATACTTTCTGGTTGAATACTGACATTTTTTCTGTCATTTCCAAGTTTAAACTTGGAGACAATTAATGTTTTCCCTTTTAGCTTCAAATTGGATATTAGCAGTTTATTTAAAAACAGCATTGGAATCCAGCCACCTATGCTTAAAATAACAGTGTTTTACAGAACTTACTGTTAAATACATTCATAGCTAACCTTTGTGAAAATATTAATTAAACAAATTACAAGTGTGGATTTTCCTTGTCAGGGTGTGGAGAGACATGAAATAAATGCTCTTGTCAAAGCCATGTTTAGGTATTTAAACCCATAATGTTAAGAATACGACCCAAATTGTAATGAAGTTGGGACATTGTGTGAATGCAAATAAAAACAGAATACAATACTTCCTATACAATTGGATAATTCAATTCAGTTTTCAATTCAGTTTACATTACAAAGAAGAGATACTTAATGTTCTAACTGCTAAACTTTATAGTTTTTCCGCAAATATTCACTTGTTTTTCAATTTGATGCTTGCAGCACTGTCAAAGGAGGCTTTCGGAGTAGGACCCTACTGCAGATAGGTGGGCAGAGGCAGCATGATAAGTGAAAATATTTAATAAATAACAAAAAGGAAAACTAACAGCAGGTGGCAGCAGATGCAGGCATAGACATTGACAGGCTTGGCATGGTAAAAAAAAACAACAATGAAATACAGGCATGGCAATGCTAACAGTCGTGGGCAGGCTTGGCATGAAAAACGGTACTCTCCACTAAGGAGTAAACAGAAAGGAACGGTAAATAGAAGGTGAAAACAAAAATAACACTCAAACACCTTCATATCATGACAAACGTATTCCAAAAAAGCTGGTACAGGGGCATGTTTACCCCTGTCTTACGTCACCTTTCCTCAATAGACATTTAAAGCTTTGTAAATGGAATTCTTTCCCATTCTTGCTTGATGTACATCTTTAGTTGATCAATAGTCCGGGGGTCTCCATTATTGTATTTTGTGCTTCATAATGTGCCACATATTTTTAATAGGAGACAGGTCTGGACTGCAGGCAGACCAGTCTAGTATTAGCACTCTTTTACTACAAAGCCACATTCTTGTAACACATGCAGAATGTGGCATGGTATGGTCTTGCTGAAATAATGTCCCTGAAAGAGATATTACTTGGATGGTAGCATATGTTGCTCCAAAACCTGAATGTACCTTTCAGCATTAATTGGTGCCTTCAGAGATGTGCGAATTAACCTGGTCTTAGACACTAACGCACCCCCATACCATCACAGATGCTGGCTTATGAACTTAGCGCTGATAAAAATCCAGATAGTCCTTTTCCTCTTTGGTCCGGTGGGCACGACATCCATGATTTCCAAAAACAACTGTGAATTCATCAGACCACAGCACACTTTTCCACTTTGCTGGTCCATCTCAGGTGAGCTTGGGCCCAGAGAAACCGTCAGCATTTTTGATTGTTGTTGATATATGGCCTTCTCTTGAACTTGCACTTGTAGATCTAGCGACCATCTGTGTTCGGTTTTTAAAGCAGTGCCTCCTGAGGGATCAAAGGTCACGGGCATTCAGTGTTGGATTTTGGCCTTACCGCTTACATGCAGATATTTGTTGATGATTTTATGGATGGTAGATGATGAAATTCCTAAATTCCTTGCACCTGTATGTTGAGAAATGTTTATATTAAACTGTTGGACTATTTGCTCAAGCAGTTATTCACAAAGTGGTAAACCTCTCCCCATCCTTGCTGGTGAATGACTGAGTCTTTCAGGGATGCTCCTTTTATACCCAATCATGACGCTCCCCTGTTTTCCAATTAACCTGTTCACCTGTGGAATTTTCCAAACAGCTGTTTTTTTAGCATTCCTCAACCTTCCCAGTCTTTTATTACCCCTGTCCCATTTTTCGGAATGTATTGCAAACATCAAATTAAAAATGAGTGAATATTTGCAAAAAAAAAACAAGGACGTTTATCAGTTTGAACATAAATATATTTTCTTTACAGACTATTCAATTGCATAAAGGTTGAACAAGATTTGCAGATGATGAGCTGGTAAAGGAGCTGAGAACATCCCTCGTCTTCTTTCTATACCAGGGAAAGAGAGACTTTAGTAATACAGGGGTTGGACAATGAAAGTGAAACACGTGGTTTTAGACCCATATAATTTATTAGTATGGTGTAGGGCCTCCTTTTGCGGCCAATACAGCGTCAGTTTGTCTTGGGAATGACATATACAAGCCCTGCAAAGTGGTCAGAGGGATTTTAAGCCATTCTTCTTGCAGGACAGTGGCCAGGTCACTACGTGATACTGGTGGAGGAAAACGTTTCCTGACTCGCTCCTCCAAAACACCCCAAAGTGGCTCAATAATATTTAGATCTGGTGACTGGGCAGGCCATGGGAGATGTTCAACTTCACTTTCATGTTCATCAAACCAATCTTTCACCAGTCTTGCTGTGTGTATTGGTGCATTATCATCCTGATACACGGCACCGCCTTCAGGATACAATGTTTGAACCATTTGATGCACATGGTCCTCAAGAATGGTTCGGTAGTCCTTGGCAGTGACGCGCCCATCTAGCACAAGTATTGGGCCAAGGGAATGCCATGATATGGCAGCCAAAACCATCACTGATCCACCCCCATGCTTCACTCTGAGCATACAAAAGTCTGGGTGGTACACTTCTTTGGGGCTTCTCCACACCGTAACTCTCCTGGATGCGGGGAAAACAGTAAAGGTGGACTCATCAGAGAACAATACATGTTTCACATTGTTCACAACCTAAGATTTGCGCTCCTTGCACCATTGAAACCGACGATTGGCACTGGCATGAGTGACCAAAGGTTTGGCTATAGCAGCCCGGCTGTGTATATTGACCCTGTGGAGCTCCCGACAGACAGTTCTGGTGGAAACAGGAGAGTTGAGGTGCACATTTAATTCTGCCGTGATTTGGGCAGCCGTGGTTTTATGTTTTTTGGATACAATCCGGGTTAGCACCCAAACATCTCTTTCAGACAGCTTCCTCTTGCGTCCACAGTTAATCCTGTTGGATGTGGTTTGTCCTTCTTGGTGGTATGCTGACATTACCCTGGATACCGTGGCTCTTGATACATCACAAAGACTTGGTGTCTTGGTCACAGATGCGCCAGCAAGACGTGCACCAACAATTTGTCCTCTTTTGAACTCTGGTATGTCACCCATAATGTTGTGTGCATTTCAATATTTTGAGCAAAACTGTGATCTTACCCTGCTAATTGAACCTTCACACTCTGCTCTTACTGGTGCAATGTGCAATCAATGAAGACTGGCTACCAGGCTGGTCCAATTTAGCCATGAAACCTCCCACACTAAAATGACAGGTGTTTCAGTTTCATTGTCCAACCCCTGTATTTATTTAAGCAAAATTGTTTTTTGCTCAGAATATTGTTGCCAACACTGGGAATCTAACAAGTTGATATCAGCTGGTTATTTAGCTTGACTTTTACTTTGGTTAGCTAACCTGCATTCAACCACTTAACACATCTTTTGCTCTAGTAAGTGGACATGCCAGCTGTAGTTTCAGTACTGTGCTAAACAGCATTACCTTAACCGCAGTGATAAAACACATCCTTTAGATTCCCTGGCATAATGTTCGAAGCAGGCAACTCGTCTTGTAAACCAGAGAAACATGTAGGAGTAAAAGAGTGTGCGCCGAAACAACAGGTAATGAAGGGGCATTCTGCTAATGCAGTCAGGGAAACTCTGCTTACTCGTAAACTTTCTCGAGTTAATATAAGAAATTAAAAACCTAAAAACAGTATGATGGAAATGTTTGTCGTTTTGAAACTGTAAGTTTTTACAATCATGCTATACCTTTAAACCCATAACCAGCTCATTATCAAGTGCCCTCTGAGGACAGAGGAGGGTAAACACTGCCATCATGTAGAGAAGGAAATGCCTTGTGTAAATTAGATATATATCCTAAATCTATTTAGTTTAACAAAGGGAAAAGTTGTAGATGACTATAGGAAAGGTAACCTTACATGACTTTCTTTGTGATCTGACACCATATAGAAAAATAATAACTTACCCTTAATATATTTGGAGATCAAACTCTGCCATTCATTAATCTATCCAATTGTGAACCATTCACACTTATACTGACACCTAAGGTCAAAAAGAATAAGCCAATAAGGTCAATAAGAATAAGCCATTTGATTGTGGGGGAAATTGGATCCAGAGAAATCCTTTGTATACATGGGGATTGACATCAACCAGATGTCTTCTCGCTATGATTCAACAGTGTTTACCTATTTGATGCTTCATAGGTTAAGTCAAAATGGAATTAAAGATATTGCCATAGGGTAACACAATGGATAAAAATGCAAAGCAAAGCAAAGAGGCATAATAACGTTCAAAATTAATCTGGTAAATCGGGGCAAAACAAGCTGGGTTCCTGTAGAACATTAGTTGTAAAAAACCAGGCTCGAAACCGAAGCAAAAGGTTATGTTCTACACAGTTTGCTATCACTGACATTAAGACAGAAAACTGAGATTTAGTGCAAACTTATCAACAGTGCATCAAAATATGCAAATGTCACAGAGGAAGAGGAACTGTGACTTTGACAGCATTTGCATCTTTGAGCATAGCAGATGCTAGGCAGCTTTGCATGCACTTAAAAACAGTGGGGAGCTCAGAGAATAGTTGGCACTGACTGCCAATCACCCTTTAAACCACGAATACAATGAAGTCTCTCAGTCTATCCAGACATTTCCTATACCTGGTTAAACCTGGCAGGGTGCCTATCTCCAGCAGTCCATGAACGAGAGGTAGGGTACACCCCGGACTAGGGTGACCAGATATCTCAAATTTGCGGGACTGTGCTGCATTTTTCACTCCTGTCCTGGTGTTGCACAAATTGAAACAATGAAACATTTGACTTGGACAAGTACTGAAATGTAAAGAAAGCAGAGCTGTAGTCATTATCACAGACTCACATCAGCTGTCAACCAAAATAGGCAGCAGTGTCATGTCATGACCAACCTGCACACCACGATGATCGTAAAATAAAACAGAACAAGAAAAGGATTTTGATGTATACAGAATATAATGGAAACTACGTCGAAGAAAAGAAAATGCAGCTACAACACAGACTGGAGAAGGGTTTATAACTGGGTGAGGCCAGTCAAAGATGATTCTCAGAGAGCTTTTTGTGAAGTTTTCCAAAGTAATTTTTTCAGTTTCACATGAAGGGAAGTACTATGTGAAGCAACACTGTAGAAGAGTCACACAAAAAACACACAGCTGAAAAATTTTAACTCGAACCCAAAGATGACTGCCAGACAGACAGGGTATCAGCAGCTGAGATTACCAGTGTTTACCACACAGTGTAGCACTCTCAGTCCCATAGGTCAGCAGGAATGCAGTCTGGGCATCTTGGATCTGTCCCTTTGCGTATGTAGTGGGTCCCTCTGCCTCTTTCAACACGGTCTGGCTCTGACGCCTCCCTCTACTTTCTTCCTACCCTACCACCGTCCACACAGTGCCAACCTTTCCTACCTCCTCCTCCCTCTCAGTTGTGCGCTCGTCTTGTGATGAAGACGCTGTAAAGCGCAGAATAGATCATTGTTAGTAGGCTACTATACCTATCTATGCCCTAATTTATTGTTCATTTCTTTGTCCATTATCAGTACCTTGATTTGTAGTTTCTCTCCTGCCAGTGAGCTGGACTGCCGGGTTTATAGCCGGGAACTGGCCGCCTGGCTCATCTCCCTGTCTCTGAATCTGCGCTGATTGTGGCACTGTTGCTATATAAATAGTATTAAATTATATAGTATATAGATTATTAGTTTACTAATCTGTAAACTATAGCCTAAAATGAGAAAATCCTTACATAGGCTAGTATTTTACTGCCTTGAAATAATGTGTCACCACCTCCTGCTGACGACTTGTCTTTTTTAGCAGGGGGAGGCTCACTCTCTGACTCACTGTCACTGGTACTGACTACTGACCAAGAGTCGTCAGAACCCCTCTTGCCCCCAGAATCACACTCATCTAATTTACAAAGCATTTCCAAGGCCTCTTGAGCAGAAAATTTACTTCTAGAAGCCATTTGTAGGATGCTAGCGATCTACTTCTCAGACAGCGTTATCAGAGTGCTGGTTGCTAGGCAAAGCTCACTACTCGGCCATGGGGAAAAAAAATCTAAGAAATAATAGGGCCGTTGTAGTGGCTGTGGTAGTTAGAGGTAAAAATACTTAGATATTTTATTTACTTTGTTATTTTAAAAAAAATTGAGACATAGGAATACAAAAGACACCGGTTTAGAAGAAGTCAGTTTGCCAGGAATATAAGAGTTTAAAAAAACAGAGTTATGGCATGTCAAACTTTCTAAACTGTCAAATTGATGGCCTTGGGACTTCCAGTGTGATACAGACAAACATGCACACACCCTATTATTTTCACTGGCATCTGATTCCTCTAATTACGGCAAAACAAAACTCTTTCCCTTCTCTATTAGGTACTGGAAACTAATGTTTGAAGAATAAGATCCTGGGCCGGTATTCACAAAGAAAGAGTCCTCTCAGAGAGCTCCTATCTTAGCCTACAAATTCCTGACAATGATTCCTAGCTTAAGAGTGATTCAGTTGTAAGGATTATGATTATTGATTAATGAATACTTATCAAAAATTATAATTAAAAATCATAATTCAGAAAAATAACTTTCTTAAAAATCATTGCTTACGAATAAAAATCAGACACTTCTCTTTATATATGTGAACATTTAGTCAGTCAGTCAGTCATTTTCTCGCTTATTCCATAGTGGGTCGCGGGGAAGCTGGTGCCTATCTCCAGCAGTCTATGGGCAAGAGGCGGGGTACACCCTGGACAGGTCGCCAGTGCATCGCAGGGCAACACACAAGCAACCATGCACACACTCATTCATACACCTAAGGGCAATTTAGAGTGACCAATTAACCTAACAGGCATGTCTTTGGACTGTGGGAGGAAGCCGGAGTACCCGGTGAGAACCCATGCATGCATGGGGAGAACATGCAAACTCCATGCAGAAAGACCCCCGGCCGGGAATCTTGCTGCAAGGCAACAGTGCTACCAACTGCGCCACCGTGCAGCCCCTGTGAACATTTATTGAAAACAAATAGCAATACAATTACTATTCTACAAAAGGGAGTAAAGTGACTATCTAAAAAATTCTAATTTAAGAAAACATATGCGCATTGAGCGTCTATTCTATGAAGACCAAACTTTCAGTTTTATGGACAAAATGTGCAATTTGGGTTTACTTGGAAAGTGAAGCCCTCCTGGTGTGCAGATGTCTCGATTGCGATGATTAGCTGGTAGAACAGTGGAGCCACTAAGCCACTAACAGCTGATTTCCCCAAATCTCAAACAAAGGGTCATAAAACTCTGAGGCAGGAAAAACTCCAGTAATAAAACTAGGACGAAGTGTTGGTCAGGCCACGAGGCCCAGACCGCAGCTGCTTTGAATGGAATACTTACAAGTACAACTTGTAATTCCTGGCTGAATTGGGATCAGCCGGACAAAAACACGCACCTTGCTGATTGCATCCACGATCAAACACTAGCACAGAAAATTAAAACAGCATAAAACACTTCAATCAATATTGCATGCAACAGGTTAATACCTTGGATTAACTACTGGTAATTCTAAATCATCTTAAACTATGCCTCACCCTCCCCAGACATCTAAATACACCAATCCGATTTTATATAAAAACAACGAAATTACTTTGACATTGCTTTTTTCTCTTTACCAGTTTGAGGATGGGTCAGAGTGTCACACGTCAGTGATCGACTCAAAAAGGGAAACTTCTGATGCGTCCAAAATGGGCAAAATATGAGGAACTGTTGCAGTCAACTGAATCAACTAGGGGTCTCCTTGGAAATAAATCTCTGTGGGCTTTCACCTGCACCAGAGTGTCGGCGGGGTCTTCGATCGGTTATAAATCTTCTGACCTTCTTGTAGACAGAATTCCAGGTTCAAGCTCTTCCAGGCATGGCCGTGTGGATGAAAAGTTAAACTGGTCTGCGACTTTCTGTCACTCCAGATATGTACCTCCGTTGCGTCGTCCCGTTAGACACGTTGGAAATGGCAACAGAAGTTTGATTTCTGAGGGTTTTATATATTCCCGGGTGGTGTCAGAGCTGCGATGCCTGTTGAGCTGCGCATGTCTAGTCGGTCTGTCCGACCAAAATGAATGAACCTAACACAGTTCTCTGCTAAAAGCGACTCTGAGCAAGGAGACGACACACATTCTCATCTTAGTGTCACACCTGTCAACCACACCTCCTCTCTGTCTTCTAAGAGCTGTGATTGGTTGTTAAAAGAAACAACAAAATGCGCTCCTAGTAATCAATGGAGAGACATTAATCGATGATAGAATTTAGACTGGATTCAGAAATGTTTAAATCATGATAATGAAACTTGGCAAAATTAAGTTAACTGTCACACAGCATCTAAATGTTTGAACATACCTTATTTACATGCTCATCAGTATTTTGATTTGCTTAATATTATTATGTTTATTCGCCATGCTAGACGTTTTTATACTGCATCTAGTTCATATTAATTAATTTCATATTTGCCCTGCGATGGATTGGTGACCTGTCCAGGGTGTACCCTGCATCTCGCCCGTAGACTGCTCGAGATAGGCACCGGCTCCCCCGTGACCCACCATGGAATAAGTGGTATAGAAGATGAATAAATGAATTAATAATTAGTATTAGAGTATTAATATTAGAATTTAGCATTTTACTGTGATCTCTTACTGTTTGGTAAAATGACCAAAACAAAACAGAGAAAAAAAGGTGGAGAAAACTGAACTGGACAGAAGAGCAGAGCCTGCTGGTGGAGGAGAAACGAGGAGTGTTGAAAGGTAGATTGGTCTTGGGATCATGGTGTGAACAAATAGGCATTCCCAATCAGATCAATGTGTCATTCCCTCTGCTTTCAGCACCAGTCTGGAATGTGAGCAGCTCTGGTACCTGCTGCAATCAGAAGCTAGAGAGGAGATTGTAGCACACTAGCAAACTTTTCCACAGACGGGGGAGCGTTGTGGATAACCACTTAGGCTTAGGCCGCTGACATCATCATACAAAATACAGCAAATGCCTAATCAACTTATTAACATCTTTCTACAATGTATATAGTGCTTAGATTATTGTACTTGATCACAGATCACAGATCTTGTTTAGAGATTGTATTTATGTAAATGTATATTTTTTCTTGAGTTTTACAATTTTTTCCAAATTTATTTCTTTAAAGCCTTTTACAGTCTGTAAATATATAAATAATTTTGTACTATATTGTTTGTAATTCTGTTAACCTTTTTATTCATGGTTATTATTGTTTCTGTTATGTCTTTATCCTTCCTAATATTACCTTACTAGAGGTGCACCTGTACCCTGTCCTGCTGCTAAAACATTTAATTTGATAAAGTTAAGCTGATGATAAAGTTTATCTTATCTCTATATTAATAATTGTATGATTGTTATAGAAGTTTGTGTGCTCATTTATTTGACTATTAAAGGGGTGGATCTCTGCACAGTCGAGGCGATAGCATTTTATTAATTCGCTGTTATTCATTGTTTGGAGAATATCTCTCCTTTTTCCTGGTATTTCCACCATCTTCTTTGCTTAAGACACTCATAAGCTATCTAAAAGTCATCTTCACTACTCTTAACATTTCCTCATGTTAGGAGCACTCTTAAGGCCTAAGATAGTTCATGAATAACTTCTATCTTACCGAGGGAAAATTCTAAGACAAATCTTAGAATTCGAGAAATTCAAGAAAGATTTTTCTTAGAATGACGTAACTAGGGGCTACTTTTAGTTTTAGGATTCTTTGTGAATATGGGCCCTGGACTTTTATAAGGACAATAATGAGTCATCTGGTTGTATTCACAACCAAATTACAGAGAAAGTGAAAGAAAATGACCTGTGACTGGACATGGTTACTGCATTCACTGCTGGAAATGCCAGCGTGAGTTATGGAAAAAAAAAAATCTGTGTTCCAGAAGTTAAAGTCAGAAAATCATTGCATCATAAAGGCAAACTGTATGGCCTATATAGTGCACAACTGTCCAAAACATGCTGGAGACAAGTTGGAAATTGACATTGAGTAATTTCTCACTATACTCAAAAAGCACTGAAGAAGTGAAAGCAGAGTTTGTATTTATTAAGGAAGAGTACCATGGTCTGCTGAGATATGCATCCACGTGATGGCTAGGTTTGTGCCCTGCTGTCAAGAGACAATATGAGAGCTGGACAGCTATAATGTGCTGCTGTTTGTCATTAGGAGAGGATGCCCAAAATCACTGTGGAAGCTTTTAAAAAAGGATCAGGACAGCAAAGGGCACCCACTTGAGCTGCAGGTCTGTCTGTTCTTCCTAAGTAATGTGCTGAAGACTTTACATGATGTGCTGCTTTTGGAGAGAGGAGATTGTCTGTGAGCTCTGTGAGATCATGCTTATTCTCTTACTCCTCCTGCAGTTTCCAGGGCAAAAAGCAGCTGCAATCAAGCACGAGATGTACAGTTTTTTACAAGGCTGTGCTCACCTACCTGGAGAAGGGTATGAAGTTTCAGATGGCATATACCAGAAGAATGTTGCAACCTTAGCCCTAAAGATCTTGTCACCGTACCCCGGGCAAGTTGCCAGTCCATTACATGGGACCACAGAGACACACGCAGGACAGATAACCATGCATGCGCTCACACTTTATGGCAATTTAAAGCGGCTAATTAACCCAACATGAATGGTTTTCAACTGACAAAGCAAGCTGAAAAACCCAGAGAGAACTCATGTGCACAGGGAGAACATGCAGCTTCACAAACAGAGGTCTTGAACACGATTGGAGCCTAGGATCTTCTTGCTAGACGGCAACAGTGCCATCAATTAATTTCAGTTCAATTCAATTTAAAATTACCCCTGATCCCATGGGGAAGTTAAATGTTGTTTGTCTAAGTTTCTACAAGGAATCATTACACATGGTGATTGCTGTGGAAAGAAAGGCTCTCCAATAACGTTCTGTATTACAGCAGATTCATCTGTTTCAAAAAGAATTTCAAAAAAGTCATGAGTGGACCAAAAAACTGCAAAACCTAGTCTGCAACACTCTCACCAAAACCAGTTTAGCTGGACTGCCAAGTGTAAACTGCAACTGATAGGAAATCATAACATTATTGGCAAACAATTGGTGTTTGGCAAATTATTTCAAATAATACAACCAGTTTTCATATGAAGTTAGAGTTAAATTTAGCTTGACGACAGATTATGTCAGGTTAGAGGCTGATAGAGCATTTCAATCTGAAAAGACTCACAAAGAGAGGGTTGGCAATTAGAAACGTTTTAATGGTGAGAAATTACAATATTATATCTTTGGCGCTCGGACCTGGGAGGAAGACATGAATGCTGTGAATGATATGAGCTTAGATGAACATTTGTGAGGCTTAGATTTAGAGATGTCTTCCCCCCGATCCGACACTGGTGGTGGATTGGCGGTCAGGGAGCGAGGAAGCCAGGAGTAGATGTGAAGGAAGATGGAGGAGCTGGGGTGGAGGAGGGATGAGGATTGTAAGAGTGACGGGTCTACGAATATTGGACTGAAGAGGGTGATGTTTACTGATAGCTTTAAGAAAGAGTTTACTAGAATGATTTGAAAAAAGACTGGGAGCTGGTTCAGGGAGGAGCTGTTTGGAAAAGAAATGAATACCGGCTAAAAGACTCCTAATGTAAGGGAGCTTAAAGCGGCGGTATTCAAAACAGTAGGTTAGAAAGGCTAACATAGTGGGAATGCGGACCGGGAAAAGGGGCACATTATATGCTGAACAGAATTAAGCAAATGTTCGACAGGAGAATGAATATGATTTTAGAGTGGAAGGGGCTAGACCGGACATGCAATGAAATTGAGCTGATTGGAGGAGCGAATGAAAAGATGGATTTAATCCAGCATCAGGTCTTGAAGGGAAGGAATGGAGTTGGGATGCGGGTTGGATGATGGGCGGAGCCTGTGGAAAACCTGGAATTTGGAGCGGGATAAAGCGTCAGCAGCTGCATTAAAATGACCAGGAACATGGCGGGCGGAGATGATGAAATTATGAAGGACAGATTACCATGTAATACGGCGAAGGAAGGCATTATAGATTTAGAAGAAGAGTGGCCTTTATGTAAGGCTTTAACTGTTGCTGAGTTATCGCTAATAGCTGCAATGTGTTTACGCTTCCAAAGATGACCCCAAATGCAACATGCTATGGCTATAGGAATAACTTCATAGAATGCTGAAGATTCATGCTGAGGGAAAGAGGCAGGCCATGTGCCCGTGAACCGAGGACCCGCATTCCAAAACCCCCCAAAACCCACGGACGAAGCTGTGTCCATGAAAAACTGAATGGAATCTGCTGATTGAATGACGTCATCATAGAAGAAAGAAATGCCGTTCCAGTCTCGGAGGAGACGGGACCAGAAACTCAGATCTGAACGGCAGCCATCATCTAAAGTCATCGAATCGAGCAAGGAGGGGACGGAGTTAGCCAGGTCAAGCAAACGAGATATGAATTAATGGCCCTGGGGAATGATGCGCATAGCAAAATTGAGAAAGCCTAAGAGAGACAGAAGTTGCTGCTTGGAAACAACAATGGAGGAAACATGAGACTGGGAGACTTCTCTGATACGAGATAGCTTATCCTCGGGCAAAGAGGCTACCATGGCTTCTGAATCGAGCAAAATGCCAAGGAACTCAAACTTTTTTGCCGGGCCCAGCGTCTTCTCAGCAGACAGAGGAACGCCGACATGCTGGAATAACTTAATGAGCCGAGGGAGAGAGGGTCCGGGGAAGGATGAAGGGGGGTTGATGACAAGGAAGTCGTCTAAGAGGTGCAGGACAAATGGGATCCTAACTACATTCAGGAGGATCCAGCAGAGAGCCTTGGATAATTTGTTAAAGAGAGAGGGACTACTTCTGCAGCCGAAGGTGAGCCTGACAGCAAAATAAAAGCGGCGATCCCATTTGACGCGTAACAAGTGCCATTGAGAGGGATGAACCGGCGTGATTTTAAAGGCGTCTGTGATGTCGGCTTTGGCAAGCTAGGCTCCGCGCCCTGCAGTTTTAATAAGCGTAATGGCATGATCGACTGTAGCGTAGCAGAGGGAAAAGGGGGTTTTTGGGATAAGAGAGTTAATGCTGGGTTGCGGGCCGGAATGAGGGGCCGAGAGATCGATGATAAGCCGTTTCTTTCCCGAATATTTCCGGGTGGCGATGCCCAAGGGGCTGACTCTAAAGGATGAAAACGGGGGGGATTTGAATGGGCCCATCATGTAACCTTTTGATTTTCTTTCATCAGCAATTGAGCCACGATTTCAGGTTCAAGCTGAGCTGATTGGAGGTTATGGCAGACAAGAGTGGGAGTGAAAGAGGGGGAAAAGCGTAAGAAAAAACCTTGAGAAAGGCCAGAGATGAGGAAATCAGTCAATGAGCGATCTGGGTGGGATTGTAAAAGGGATGCTAATTCTGAAACATTAACAGGAGGCGAGAGGTAACGGAAGATTAATTTTTTAAACCCCGACGGGTTCTGGGAAGAGAAGAACGGCGACGGCAGATGAATTTGGGATGAGCGTCCCTGCAGAAACTCAAAACATGAAGAAAATTACAAGGTGTGAATAAGCAAACGCCTTCATTGAAATTGTAACAAATTGGTCGATTGTTAACAACCTCAATTTTCCTTCCTCGGCGATCCAGGGGCTGTGAGCCGGAGGAAAGAAACGGTTGAGGGTGGGAGGGGGCGTTGGAGGAGAAGGGAAGAGAAAGGCAGAGAGAGCTTTGATTACCAATTGAGCCACAGGAGAAACAGGCGATGGCTTGAGTGAGCATGATAAGGATTTCGGTATCCAGAACAGACCAATCTAAGCAGATGCCAGACTGAGCAAGAGTAGAAGCAGCTTTGGAAGCGAAAGTTTTGTGATGCTGATAAAAAAGGGAGCGGCCGTAAGAGAGGTGAAGGTCTGTGATCAGGGAAAGATAACTGTCGAGTTCCACTCGGTGGTCAGGGTAAACGGAACAGATAGTATCCTTGAAATACTAAAGGCGGCTGCAAACTCGCCAAAGGAAAGATCTTTTGACAGGCGAGGATCGGCAGATTTAGAATATAGCCGTGAAGCCTTCTGATGAAGCGATTTTGTGACCAACTTCTGGGGAAGGGATAATCAGGGAAACCAGGTTAATATATTGCCCCTGCAAGATCTTGGAGCGCAGCCGGGTTGATATGTTGGCGTGCTTGGGAACATAGGATCTGCCTGAATGTAAAAGAAAAAAGAAAGATAACTGTCGCCCAGACAGCTAGAACAGGGAAAAATAAAAGAAAAGGAAAAATACATCTCACCAAAAGATGAGCCAGGCCGGGCCTCAGCCAAAGTGTAGATTGGAGGGAGGGGCTGAGGAACAGCCTGAGAACCCGGAAGACCAGTGGTGGCAGACAGCGCTGACGTGGCAGCAGAGGAGGAGAAGCTTTGGAGATGGTGAGTGAGCGAGGAGATTGATCCCTGGAGAGCGTTGATGGAAGCGAAGAAGGCTGGAGGTATCAATTGAGAAGAAGATGATGAAGTGGCTTGAGGTGTGAGGAAGGCGGAAGGATCCGGTACGGGGGAGGGTGGACCGGGAGTGGCAGCAGGAACCGACAAGGAGGTTGAGTGACCTTGTCGACGTTTGGCTAGAGGATGAGCGGACTTCCTGAGACGCTTTCTAGAAGAGGTGGAGGTGAAGGAGAGCCGGGGCATGGAAGGAGTTCGGTAAGCAGAGCGAGCTTAGTGGCATCCAAGTCATAACCAGGGCAGATACCGGCCTCTTGGAGCTGCAAGGTAAGCGAAGGAGGAACATGACAGGAGGCCAACGGAGGCTCCTGCGAGTTGGAGTAGAAGAATGAGGACGAGGACCCGCATCTGGGAGATGAGCGGGACCAGAAAAAGCGTCGGACTCGTAGTCTGACATCATAACAGCTGATTAACTCAGCTGACAAGCGAGGAGGAACACAGCCGAAGGTCCTTTAAAAACAAAGCATCGGAAGGTGATTGGATGATGAATCAGGCGGACAGGCTGCTGATTGGAAGGCCGGGAGACGCACTGGGAAGTAATTGGACGGTGGAGACGGCGAGGATGAGTCTTTCATTCTGAATTTTCGTTTGAACTCCATCATAACCATAACTAAAGATATTTGTTTATGTTTTAAAAATATATTTTTAAATAATTTTGGGCCTGTACAATAAGAGTAGATGCAACTTGTAACTCATCTGTGTAGGTCATCAATCACAGTTTGAAAGTATTGATCACCATTGCAGAACTAACTTTTATTACAGAAACATGATGCAGTTTTTCACAAAAAATACATCTGCAGATAACTCAAAATGGTTGATGTGAAAAAACTGTGATTTTCTGTCATTAACAAAAGATATTATTCAAAATAACTTTAAAATTAGGAAATCTAAGCCAGTAAACATGACAAGGATTAACATCTTGCCTAAGGACATTTTGACCCATGGCAGTACTGGGGATTAAACGGGCTATTTCCAAACTAAATGCATAAAAAATTAAAAAAACAAATGATTTTTCTCTTACATTAAAATGTGCACTTTATCAAAAGCTTGTCTTTTTACATTATGTGACTAAAACAAGAAGAAAAAAGTGAAATACAACCTTTAAAATGATCCTATATTATATATAATCATTCTAAACCTTTAAATTATTTTTTTATTTGGTGAAGTTAATAAAAGATCATTTCTAAGAGTATGGAATCCCAAAACCACCTATTTTCTTTTAATTGTTACAATGATATGAAATTCTTGGACATAATCATATTTGGCACATAATAGCTTAGTGTTATTAATGGTGAAAATTAGTAGAAATGCAGAATTAGGCATGAGGGAGGACCTAAACATTTTTCCTTCTTAAAGACATTGTTAGAAGCTGACATTTACAATGACAACGTTAACTCATTGAGTCAGTGCCAACATGTTTTGATTACTTACCTCGTATTTCTATTCCCTTATCTCTCTTTCCTCTACCCCCCCCCCCCAACCTTTCAAAGAAAAAAAAAAAATTTTATTATGCAAAGGCCAAGCTGTAGAATTAGCAAGGTAATAGATGTGATCCGCTTGCTAACCTCAGCCAGCATCCATGCACAGAATATCAAAGAGGGTTTTATACACAAGTAAGTCACATTCTGGAGCATAAGGCCTAGCCATCACTCTGCAGGGAACTCATATGTGTGAGTGTGGTAGGATTCCTCACATATGTGTCCAACACTGTTGCCATGTGGTAGGACTTACAAATCAGCTGTGGAGTGAATGTAAGCTCCTATTACATGATTAGTCGCACTCACAATAGTTGCTTTTCCACGGCAGGTGCCTGTTCCACAAACCAGGGTAGCTTTCTAGGCCATTTTTTACCCATGTTATTTTCACTGCAGGAACCAATTCTTAATCAGAATGCCAAGGTTGAAACCTACTTCATAAAACAGCTCGGCCAGGTAGGTAGTACGTTTTAGATTTACCCTGAAACAAGGATGGAGTTTTATTGTTGGAGGGAGCTGAATATTTCTTTTTTAGTATTATGTTTCAGTCATTGCCCAGTTTACTCTTCTTGAGCTCTAATATTTTCTCTTGAGTTTAAGTGATACGACAAACAACACTGCAAGCCTGTTCAACATGTTAAATATCTTGTTGCGCTAACATCCAAAACATTAACAAAATCATAAACCTTTGTGAAAATTTATTTTTTAAATGTATCATAGACTTACACTTTGAGCAATCTGTGGAGAATTGATCTCACCATTGTCACATTTAGAGATTTAATTTTAGAATACTTTAAAGCATTCTAAAATTAAATCTCTAAATCTCAGGCTCCTTCCCCACCTCTCTGGTGGAGAGGTTCCAACTAGAAATAGTCGGGCTCACCCTCTCCGGGACAGCTTCAAACACGTTCCAGGGGAGGTGGGGTACATTGAATCCGAGTGGGCCATGTTCCGTGCCTCCATTACCAAGATGGTTTACCGGAGCTGTGGTTGCAAGGTTGTTGGTGCCTGTCCTCGGCAGTCCTCGAACCTGCTGGTGGACACCAGCGGTGAGGGATGCTGTCAGGCTGAAGCAGGAGTCCTATCGGATATTTTTGGCCTGTGCGACTCCGGAAGCAGCTGATGGGTACAGGCAGTCCAAGCGGCATGCGGCTCAGGTGGTTGCTGGGGCAAAAACTCGGGCATGGAAGGAGTTTGGAGGGTCAATTGAAAACGAATTCCATATGGTTTTGGGGCGATTCTAGTACAGTATCCAGAATTCTATCTAGTATCTAGAATTGGGAGGGGGGGGGGGAGAAGTACACCACCAACACTGTTTTCAGTGGGGAGGGTGTGCTGTTGACCTCAACTCAGGACGTTGTGGGTTGGTGGTCAGAGTACTTTGAAGACCTCCTCAATCCCACCGGTCTTCCAATGAGGAAGCCAAGCCTGGGGACCTCGGGGCGGGCTCTCCAATCTCTGGTGCTGAGGTCACCGAGGTGATTAAGAAGCTCCTCGGTGAGTTCCTTACCCTGGACGTTGTAGGGTTGTGTTGGCTAACACGAGTCTGCAGCATCGGCAGTTCCACTAGATTGGCGTAGGGTGGTGGTCCCCCTATGCAAAACCGTAGAGTGTGTTCCAACTATAGGGTAGTCACATTCTTAAGCCTCGCTGGTAAGATCTATTCGGGGGTTCTGGAGAGGAGGGTCCATCGGATATCAAACCTCAGATTCAGGAAGAGCAGTGTGGTTTTTGTCCTGGCTGTGGAACACTAGACCAACTCTACACTCTCAGCAGGCTCCTGGAGGGTGCATGGGAGTTCGCCTAACCAGTCTACATGTGCTTTGTGGACCTGGAGGAGGCATTCGACCGTGTACCGCAGGGACCCCTGTCGGGGGTACTCCGGGAGTATGGGGTACCAGGCCATTTGATACGGGCTGTTAGGTCTCTGTATGACTGGTGTCAGAGCTTGGTCTGCATTGTCGGCATTGGACTCCGCTAAGGTTGCCCTTGGTCACCGATTCTGTTCGTACCTTTTACGGACAGAATTTCTAGGCACAGCCAAGGTGTTGAGGGGATCCGTTTTGGTGGCCTTAGGATTGCGTCTCTGCTTTTTGCGGATGATGTGGTCCTATTGGCTTCATCAGCTCGTGATCTGCAGCTCTCAGTGGAGCAGTTCACAGCCGAGTGTGAAGCGGCCGGGATGAGAATCAGAGCCAGAAAAGGGTAGAGTGCCTTCTCCGGGGGGGTCCTGCCTCAAGTGGAGGAGTTCAAGTATCTTGGGGTCTTGTTCACGAATGAGGGAAAAATGGAGCGGAAGATCGATAGACAGATTGGTCAGCAGTGATGCGGGCGCTGTACCGGTCTGTCGTGGTGAACAGAGAGCTGAGTCAAAAAGTGAAGCTCTCGATTTGCCGGTCGATCTACATTCCTACCCTCATCTATGGTCATGAGCTTTGTATTAATTATATTAAAATGCAAATAGTGCAAATCACATCTGATTTTACAATAATTTTAAGTTTTTGTAATCACTGTTACGGTTACAATATATTTGAATAACTCTGAAGGGATTCCCTATTCCTTATGTAAGAAAATTGGGATTATGTTTACCAAACAATAAAAGTGAAACTTCATTGCTTTGCATGTCGTTGGCTGTAAAGTCAGTTATAGGAGCGGCCAGCCACTCATATTTGGCTGGAATGCCATTGCTTCATTCAGTCACGTGTCATACTCTAGGCTAGATTCTGATAAGCTGAGGGCTTCTACCTAATTTCCATAAAAGGCATTTCAAACCATCACTATATGACTTTCAGATTGTGTATTTGCTTGGAGTGGTGAGCATGTGAACGCACTGAACCAACGAGGTGTATTCTTTATGTTTTTATGATTGTGCCTCAGCTAGTGTGTGTGCCAACAAATGCTGATCTGAGGGTTGGAAGGGAGCAGACTTTCATATATTTTAGGGCAGACGCGCTTCTGAGCTGTAACAGGCTGAGGGCACTGATGCATTAGAGAAGCTAGTGTAAACCATAGGCTGACACACATAAGACATAGCTGCAGTAGATGTTAAACTCATCCACAGAGTCCTGTTTTGCCTCTTTTTTTTATTTTGTTAAGTTTTGTTTTTAGATATCTAGCTATTTCTAGCTATCTAGCTAGAATATTTCTAGATATCTAGCTATTTTTACTGTCTAACGAAACATGCATCAGTTAAAAATGTCAGCCCTCGGGAGAAAAGTTTGTCCCATCAATTCCTGATGTCAGTCAGTCATTTTCTATACCGCTTCATCCATAGTGGGTCGCAGGGAGCTGGTACCTATCTCCACCAGTCAGTGGGCGAGAGGTAGGGTACACCCTGGACAGGCCACCAATCCATCGCAGGGCAACACACAAACAACAAAGCACACACTCATTCACACACCTAAGGGCAATTTAGAGAGACCAATTAACCTAACAGGCATGTCTTTGGACTGTGGGAGGAAGCCGGAGTACCAGGAAAGAACCCACGCATGCACGGGGAGAACATGCAAACTCCATGCAGAAAGACCCCCGGCCGGGAATTGAACCCAGAACCTTCTTGCTGCAAGGCAACAGCGCTACCCTGCGACACCGTGCAGCCCCAATTCCTGATGTGTTTTTGCCTTTTTTTTTCGTACAATAAAAGTTGCCTGAAGAACCACGCTGTAAGAGAGAAAAACTAAGCAACAAGAGCAGTGACTAAAAACAGCACTAAATCAAACATGAGTACTTTGGCCATTACATTCAAAGTCCAAAAGAAAACCTGTTAAAATATGATACTTCTATATCTAGATTTAGATAGTCCTTGGCAGAAATAGAAAATCTAACAACCCCACATTGGAATACATTAGACTAGACTAGGTAGAATATATCTCCATCACTTATCTGACTCTGGTTTCAATGGCAACCTGTCAGGGGCTGTGAAGTTGTAACAGGACTAAAGTGCAGACAGGAGCTTGAGAGTGGCATAGTGAGTAAAAAAGATTTAATAATACCAAAAAGACAAAAAAAAACCCAAAACCTTACAGCCAGGCAAGAGGAGAACAGAACATGGAATAGAGAATGGGCAGAGAAACGTGGCAATGGAGTACATAGCAGTTTAATGGATAGTAGTTTAACGGATAGTAATGGAAGGATCCAGCAAAGAACAATGTGCTTAAATACAGAGGGAAGAATGGAGAATGGCATAGGGTGCAGGTGAAAGCATGAGTGAAATTTACAGAGGCACACCAGCAAAACTCCTATGAAATTTTTGCAAGTGATCCTCTAATTTTGCAGCATCACACAATGATCACACAATGGATTTAATACAGTAGGCAGATGATCTGCCTGCATTAATGAAACTTTTGCTCAGCTCAGCATGCTAAAGAGGTTGGTAGGCTGTCTGACTCATCTTTTAGGTTATTTAATTATTGGACCATGTAATTACGCAGAGGGACTCTTAATTTTACACCCTTCTTCCCAATACTCATGCACTATACTAAACAGGAGCAACACTAATTGCTCAAAGCATGACATGACTTGATGTTTCATATGTACAAACAAATGCAGCTTTAGATGTGCCAGTATATACTGAATGACTATATATATATATATATATATATTATATATATATAAAACAATGAGTAAGCATCTTTTGTGCTTTTTTGCAGACTCCAGTCATACGGCTTTGTTTATCGTGCTGAAAAATATCAATTTGATGATCAAAATAGACTATCACCGTCCAGGTACACCACATAAATTATAGAAAGCTTCCAACACCTGCCATGAAAGCGCAAAGCATTGAGAAAGGGCTCCAACATAGGGGATGGGATGAAACAGGATTAATGGTTTAGTTAGCATTCATCAATGTTCACATGGGTAATCATTGCACCTGATAGTTTTAATAAATGTTTGTTCTTTTTGTAAATGTGTGAGAACCATCGTTTTTACAATTTTGGTTTTACAAATGTCTGCAATTTAAGACTGAAAAGTACCTTACAGTTGTTCCTAAATAGCATGGATGAAGGTCCCAGCAATCCCTAAAGACAGATAATCCCAATTCATGCCATGTTCTAAATATCAAATCAAAGATGTAAAGGAAACAATAAAAAAAAAAAAACATTTTAGCACAACCTAGGGGATAGCCTGGATATTACCAGCTTACGACCAGAATCATATCAGGGCTGCAGTCATTTCCTATATTTATGGCTGGAAAATTGTCAAAAATTTGTTTTTGCAAGACCACTTCAACTGGCAGTATCAAGCAATTATTCAGCATTAATGTCTGTTTTTGACTGAAGTCATGCTATATCCTTTCTGCCTTGATATGATAGTAATAGGAGGGTAAGCCACCAAAGAAATGACCACTCACATTTATTATTTAGATTCATTATAAGATATAAAAACATTTACACTTTAAAACTCCAATTAATTAGGATCGAGCTTCTAAGAAAAAGGGTCTTTAATTACTTAAGGAAAAAAAAAAACATAATTGTTATTGGAAGTTTTGATTAATTCATTATTCATCTCTGGTTGCTATTTGTTCGGAACAAATAGTTGTTTAGGAAAATGCACATGAGATTATCCTGGACAGTGGGAGGCCACATTCATAAGGTAGCGCTGGGTGTCACAAATAGGTTGCACATTCATCAGATGGTATTGTTGTAGATGATAAATGAGAAGAGATATGGACCTGGTGTTATTACATGTGTTAAAATTCACCTAAAGCAGCAGTAAATATGCCAATTGTGCCAAACGACTTGAGAAAACACGCCTCTTCAGGCCAATAGATAGCATAAGAAATCAATAATCATGTAACTCAGGTTACCTTTTTTATGTTTAAATTCACTCGGCAGGGTAAGTGATGAACAATCAATTCTACTTTCTACTTAACTGACCAGATCAATAGATGTCTAACTGACTGCATATTATGATTTATGTATATATATATATATCTATATATATCTCTCTCTCTCTCTCTCTCTCTCTTTTAAAATATATATATATATATAAATATATATATATATATATATATATATATCTATAAAAATAATATAAAATATTAATATTTTAAAATAGATGATAGATAGATAAGATTTAGAGATATTTTTATTTATATATAATATATATATAAAACAACTGAAAAAAATGGTTTTCTCCCGATTATATTTCTGACCCGGGGGCCCCCCCAGTTTTCTGTTCCCCTCCCCACATCATTCTTTTTTGACCTTTAAAGGGGAAGGGATACCCGTGAAAGCCAAAAAAACCCTCCATCTCCATTCTGTCTTTTTCTGTCTCTCCCTGAATGTGTGGCAGAGGTCACCTTGTACTGCAGAACAGGTAGCTGCACACTCTCACAAGCTCTTGGCTCACAGTCTGTCCTTGTCCAGTCTCAACCCTTCTCCACTCTGTATCCTCAGATATCCTTCCCTCATTTCCTGTCAGTGACCCTCTCTGTAATTTGTCTTCACTTTACCATCCTCACACGTCTCTCTTTCTGTGGGCCTCTTTAAAGTCAAGATTGTTAGTTTTGAACAGAATTGTGTACTAACGGTATGACAACCAATAGATAATATTGTTTCTGTCACAAAATTACTTCTACTGGTGCAAATCTTCTGTTAATTTCCCATCTAATTCTGGAACACACACTAGAAACAAAAGCCATAGTAAATTTAAAACATTTTCTGCTTACATTGCAGGAAAGTTGTATTGAGATATACAGGGGTTGGACAATGAAACTGAAACACATGGTTTTAGACCACAATAATTTATTAGTATGGTGTAGGGCCTCCTTTTGCGGCCAATACAACGTCAATTCGTCTTGGGAATGACATATACAAGTCCTGCACAGTGGTCAGAGGGATTTTAAGCCATTCTTCTTGCAGGATAGTGGCCAGGTCACTACGTGATACTGGTGGAGGAAAACGTTTCCTGACTCGCTCCTCCAAAACACCCCAAAGTGGCTCAATAATATTTAGATCTGGTGACTGTGCAGGCCATGGGAGATGTTCAACTTCACTTTCATGTTCATCAAACCAATCTTTCACTAGTCTTGCTGTGTGTATTGGTGCATTGTCATCCTGATACACGGCACCGCCATCAGGATACAATGTTTGAACCATTGGATGCACATGGTCCTCAAGAGTGGTTCGGTAGTCCTTGGCAGTGACGCGTCCATCTAGCACAAGTATTGGGGCAAGGGAATGCCCTGATATGGCAGCCCAAACCATCACTGATCCACCCCCATGCTTCACTCTGGGCATGAAACAGTCTGGGCGGTACGCTTCTTTGGGGCTTCTCCACACCGTAAATCTCCCGGATGTGGGAAAAACAGTAAAGGTGGACTCATCAGAGAACAATACATGTTTCACATTGTCCATAGCCCAAGATTTGCGCTCCTTGCACCATTGAAACCGACGTTTGGCATTGGCATGAGTGACCAAAGGTTTGGCTATAGCAGCTTGGCCGTATATATTGACCCTTTGGAGCTCTCGACGGACAGTTCTGGTGGAGACAGGAGAGTTGAGGTGCACATTTAATTCTGCCGTGATTTGGGCAGCAGTGGTTTTATGTTTTTTGGATACAATCCGGGTTAGCACCCGAACATCCCTTTCAGACAGCTTCCTCTTGCGTCCACAGTTAATCCTGTTGGATGTGGTTCGTCCTTCTTGGTGGTATGCTGACATTACCGTGGATACCGTGGCTCTTGATACATCACAAAGACTTGCTGTTTTGGTTACAGATGCGCCAGCAAGACGTGCACCAACAATTTGTCCTCTTTTGACCTCTGGTATGTCACCCATAATGTGTGCATTTCAATATTTTGAGCAAAACTGTGCTCTTACCCTGCTAATTGAACCTTCACACTCTGCTCTTACTGGTCCAATGTGCAATCAATGAAGACTGGATACCAGGCTGGTCCAATTTAGCCATGAAACCTCCCACACTACAATGACAGGTGTTTCAGTTTCATTGTCCAACCCCAGTAAATCCTATGTTTAAATTCATCTACATGCAGCAAGTCAAACTTCTTCAGAACTGTACATCACAAACTAGTGATGGTAACATCTATTCAGACAAGCATAGTCACAATAAGCTCACAAAATCTTAGTAAATGTCTTATTGTGCAGTTGCTCTGCCTGTGCCTGATCGCTGAGTAATTGTTTGTGAATCCTGTCATCAATAGAGTCAACAATCATTAATTTTCTCCACTCTAACCTAGTCTTTAGTTTTAAATTTCAAAGCTTCTCATCCAAAATCAGTTTAACTAATGTAAATGCATGGGTGCCTATGTATACCATGCTCACTCATAGATAAACTTTTAAATGTATTTTTTCAGGATACTGAGTAGACACAATAAGTCAGATGGTTTTGTTTTGAGTCATTGCTGCTCAGTTTGCTTTCTCCAACACTACAGTTCATGGCTTAAATTTTCACTCCTTCAAGGCGTGTTTCATTTACTCCTTATGTATGCACACTTACATTTTTTGTTGCTCATCAGCAGATTCTCATCTTCATTCTGTAGCACTGTGCCACAGGAAGAGGTGGGCAGTAATAAAGAAAATTTACTTGAGTTCTTTACAATTTTTCAGAATTTGTACTTTACTTGAGTAGCCTATAAAGGCTTTCGGTCCTCATTACTTCTTTTGAATGTGTTTGTTAATATAGTTTGTGTCTATTTTCTCACACTGACAAACTGTAAAATTACACACTACAACCTTTTATGGTAGGTTACTGATCTGTCCAATATAGCACAAATATTTCCCAATTTGACTACACTGAAATGAAATTCATTGTTAAAAAACTTTTCAGATTTTCAAATACTTTGAATACTTAAGTATTCTTGAAAGCACATACTCCAGTACTTTACCTTAAGGAATATTTTGATGGAGATACTTTTACTTTTATTGGAGTAATAGTTGACCAGTAGGATCTGTAGGATCTGTAGGACCAGTAGGCATCTGACTGATGCAATGAAACTGAGTACTTTGTCCACCATTGGCCTCAGGGAACACTGTTCTAATACCCCCATCACAGTATTGTGTATCAGCTTTTCATTCTTGGCCAAAGAAAAATAACGTTTCCACTTTGTCTTCATACACATTTAACATAGTAACATAGACATACACATCAACACTGCAAGTGTCAGACATTGTGTATGCTGCTCTTGTGCACCAGTAGTACTGAGACAACTCAACTGCGTCTGCACTATGCAGATACTTTACTCACTACAGGATGCAGAATGATTGAAGTTGAACATTTTGCCATCACTTACCATCAATAAAAGGATCAAAATGCATAAGCATTGATGGTGCGATATGGCCGTTCTGTGTTTAATTCCATCCTTTAAATAATGTTTGTCTTGACACAGAACACATTATTAGCTGAGCAGCTAGTCTGCTAGCACTTAAGCTGAGTTTTCTCAACAGAAACAAAAACCAAACGTCATTAACTGAACATTATTTAGATTATTCCATTCTAAAGTAATCTTCTATGCCCAAACACCACCTCTTACATAATCGGGCTGAGGGAAAGGTTGCCGGGTGACAGTTGGGGGAAGCGAAGCTGTCTAGTCATCCATGTATAGACTAAACTATACAAACTACAAAGACACATTGCGGCAACTTCAGTGGCTGTGGTGCGGCGGGGTTGCTCTTATTACCTGGAGGTGCACGCAGGAAGGCGTGCGATGCTGCGGTCCCGAAGCGGGCCTTCTTCTCCAAGTCAGGGGGGAAAGCCCTCTTCAATTAGGGCTGCTTCTGTAGGCCTCCGAAGAAAAGTCAAGCCACGCTTGTCTTATTACACCCTTTTTATGAATGAATGCCAGGTACTCGAACAGCAAAATCATTAATTAACTTTGTTGCATATGTTCGGCATGATCATAGTCACTTTTGTATCCAAGTTGAAGAGTTAAGTTTCCTTGCTGGCAAGGAGAAATTTGCATGTTGTATCTCTCTGTCTGGTTCTGCTGGAAATCTGTGTGGTACAATCTGCCATGTTGGAACACAGCTTTTTTTGTTCAAGCAGTGACATCACGGGGAGTATTATTAGTACTATGACTGCTCCTACTCTTGGGCTGGGTTAGGCGCAAGTTAGTGTGACACTAAAAGGTGTAGAAAAGTTTATACTGACCTTCGGTTATGTATAGTTCAGAGTCCATGTTCATCCATGTTATAACCCATGGCTGGGGTCCCAACACTGGTCAAGACAAAGCAGAACAATGAATTTCACCCCATTGATCTCAGTATACACACACTACTTAGAACAGGAGCACATCAAAAGAGACACAGGGACACACAATGTTTTGTTCCACAAAATCACTTCTGCATTTAGTACAAGGTAACATGTTTTTCAATACGCCACATACCTGAGGAAATACGAAACAGTGTAACTGCAGCTTAATATTCAGGCTTCCTATTTACCTTAATGATCATTCAGTGCAAGACAGCTTATACATTGCATATTAGCAGTTTCATAATTATAAGTTATATTTTATATTATGCATCGTGTAATTGTCCATTTGATTTTACTGATACTGGTAGTTGTTTTTCATACAGGTCTAACACACTCTGTTACTGTAATAAATTCTATAATTGCCCTGTTGATTAATTGGCCCATTTTGTTTGCAAAGAAAAGACCTGCAAACGCAGCAGATCTTCAAAGGTCATACTTGCACCCATACAACCACACAGACACACACCTACCCGTGCACAAAACACCACCCTCTAGGATCTTCCGGAGAAGGACAGATGCCCTTATTCAGCATCAGTTAACAGGCGATGTGTGAAGACATTTAGAGCAGCACATTTAACATCCCCACCTTGTCTCTCGCCCTATCCAGAGTTGTTTATCTCCCTCCCTTGATAAAGTGAAGGGCCCATTGTTTGAGTGCAAGCAAGCATTCTCTCTGTGTATGTGTGTGTCATGAGCAATCAGTTCAAGCATTTCCCAAAGTCCCAGAACAGATCAATTGACCTTCCTTCCACATGTTAACAATGAAGAGTGATGGACAAAAAACAACAGGACTAAGAAATGAATGGATGGTGAAAGTAGAAATACTGTATGGGGTCTCATGGAGTGGGAAAGATGACAGGTGAGGTTGCCTGCAAGTGATAAGCTGGGTGACCTGTTCTTTTTGCTAAGTTAGAGGCTCCATTGAGTTTAAAAGTTTGTGACCACCATGCCATTTATGTAATATAATATTTTGTTTGCATTAAAGCTAAATGCAAGTACAGATTTTTTTTGTTAAATCTAGACCACTCTTAGAGTTACTGCTATTAGAATAGAGCTAAGGCTTGGGAGCAGGTCTAGAAGAGGCAATTTCAATTTATTATAGGCATGTCAGTCGAAATAAAAACATAAGATCAGTTGTTATATGTAGTGTTTGTATTCTTATCGATCTATAAAGTACAAAACAGCAAGTTCAAATAGTCAAAATATTAGTATTTAGTATTCTCACCCCTTGAACATTTTCACATTTTGTCATGTTGCAACCCCAAACGTAGATGTATTTTTGGGGCATTTTATTTGACCAACACAAAGTAACTTTTGATTTCAAAGTGGAAGTAAAATACATGTTTTTTAACTAATACAACATTTTGTTTAGCCCCCATTAGTTAGTGTAGCCACATTTTGACAAATGGTGAACTGAAAATGTGTCCCTTCTAATACTCTCCTCTGCCTTTCCTTCAGTTTAGGTGTATGGACATTTATTATCCATCATCTGACATTTTATTATCAGATGATGGGTCATATAGCACAATGTGGGGGGGTTAAAGTTTGGGATTTTGTTTCATAATCTAACCCTGTTTAAACATTTCCACAGCTTTTTCCCTAACCTGTCATGTGTCTCCCTTGGTTTTCATGATATCTCTTCTCTAACAAACGGAGAATACATTACGCACAGATGGACTCTTTTTATTATTTAAGTAGCTTTTAAAGGCATTTGGTTGCACAACATATAGTTTGGTGCATCAGAGCCGAGTGTGAATGGACCACATACTTTTTATACTTACTTGTAAACAGAAATTAAAAACTGTATATAATTTTCCTCACCCTTTTAAATGTCCTACTTTGTGTTGGTCTATTACATAAAATCACAAAAACATACGTTCAAAAATTGAAAATGTGAAAAGCTCAAGGGCTTTGTATGCTTTTTCAAAACACTGTGAATAAACAAGATGTTTGGTGTTGGAACATTAGTTTTGGACATCTCACAGAGAGGCAAACAGCTATATTTTTGATAAGCTTAAATTTCACAGAAGTGAAGTCCATTTACTTCTAAAGGCAGTTGGTTGCACCTGATTTATTTAAGAGGTATCAATTAAGGAGCCAAACACAAATGCACGTCATACTTTTCAGATTTTACAAAATTAACTGTGTTCTTTTCCTTCCTGTTTATACTTATGCACTACTTTGTGTTGATCTATCACATAAAATCCCAAGAAAACACATTGAAGTTTGTGGTTGTAACAAAAAAAATGTGAAAGAGTTCAAAGCAGGGGTGTTCAAAGTCGGTACTCGAGGGCATATGTCCTGCATGTTTTAGATGTTTCTCCTCTTCAATACACCTGATTTCCATCGATGGCTGATTACCAGGCTTTTGCTGAACTGCAATCAGTTGAATCAGGTGTGCTAAAGCAGGGAAACATGAAGAACTTTCAGGACACCGACCCTCAAGGATCGACTTTGGACCGCCCTGGTTCAAAGGGTATCAATACTTTTGCAAGGCAATGTGGTTTACCGTAAACAGTTAGAATGACTGACATTTGCTAAGTATTGGTTTGACAGAACAAAAAGTAAATCTTTCTTTTCTTTATACAGTTTTAACTTGTACATAGTCAAGAGAAAAGAGAGGGAAACACCCAAAGATACTAAATCAGGATGAGATAGCCCTATAAAAAGAGCTTTTTGCAAATAAATCCTGAGAACAGTTAGATTTACAAATCCCCTAATTTGAATGTCTAAATCACTATTGACTAAATTTAATCTAAAAGAATATTTATAGAATAGAAACCCTGTATTAATTTTGATCATCGTATTGTGAGAGTTATTATTTTCCATAGTTAACAGGCCATTTGCTATAGGTGCTGCTAAGTGCCCTTGTATACAACTGAAAATGTTTTGCTTCTGTTCTATTCACAAAAAAGTGGCATTTGCACATTTATCTTTGAGATTTTATGTAATATGCAAAACCTTGATACTGTTATATAGTATGACCTCTTCAGCCAAAGGACCTTTTATACACAGTATCTCACAAAAGTGAGTACATCCCTCACATTTCTGTAAATATTTTATTATATCTTTCCATGGGGCAACACTGAAGATGTGACACTTTGATACAATTTACAGTAGTCTGTGTACAGCTTGTATATAACAGCGTAAATTTGCTGTCCCCTCAAAATAACTCCTGCACACAGCCATTGATGTCTAAACTGCTGGCAACAAAGGTGAGTACAGCCCCAAGTGAAACTGTCCAAATTGTGCCTAAAGTGTCTACATTTTGTGTTCAGTGTTTTGAACTGGAGAAATGTCTGGCCAGTCCAGCACCTTTATCCTCAGTTTTTTTAGCAAGGCAGCGGCCGTCCTGGAGGTGTGTTTGGTACCGTTATTATGTTGGAACACTGTCCTGTGGCACAACGTCCGAAGGGATGGAATCATTCTTTGTTTCAGTATGTCATAGTACAATTTGGCATTGTTTCCTCAATGACGTCACTGTTTGAATAAAAACCCCGCTTTTGCAACAAACTGACCTCTTCCACGCAGGTCCCCAGCGGAACTGGACGGAGGGACACAGCGCACTAATGTCTCTTTGCAGGCAAACAGACATAACTCTTCAAACTGGATCCAAAAGGGTCATACGATCACGCGATCATATGTACTAAACTGAGTAGGAATGAATTGCTGTTTGTGTATCCGGTATTCATTCATGAACGGGGGGTAATTAAGGTACAAGCGTAGCTTGACTTTCTCTCTGAGGTCTATAGAAGCAAACTGTGTTCCAGAGAGTTCCCAGCAGAGACCCTGTCTCTACAAGGGCCGATGGAGCAGTTTTCCCGGTCTGAAGGAAGGATAACGGGACTGCATAACCGTGGCTACAGCAGTAACGTACAGTTTGGCCGGCCCGGCAGAACGAGCCGCCCCACCCCACAGCTACAGAGGTTAGCTGCAAGTTAACCCGTTGTTCACTGTGGATGCTTTCTTCAACTTCGTCACCCCGGACAACTTTTCCTCAGCACGGTTCACATTAGAAGTTGTGTTTTGGGCAGAGAGAAGTAGTTTAGAGTGAAATAATCTAAAAAAAATTTCGTTTTATGATGTTTGGTTTTGTTTGTGTTGAAAACTCAGCCATCTTAGTGCTAGCAGATTAACTGTTCAGCACATGTGCTGTGTGTTCTGTGTTTGTGTTTTTTATAAAGTTAAGACAACTTAATTTAAAGGTTGATTTTAAAGACAGAAGATCGGCCATAACGCGCCGTCCACGCTTATGCATTTCAACCCTTTAATTAATGGTATTTTAAAGGTGTGTTTGATTCTGATGATAAGCTTTAAGCTTCTTTTGTTAGCTTCAACCGCTAACAGCTAAGAGCACTGTTTGCCTACTAAAGATAATTTACCCAAAAAGGTTGCTAGTTTTCAATCTAGTAAAATAATATTTCCCTAAATATTATTTTAATAAACTTGATAACTAAGTAACACAATTAAGCCCATTTCTCAAAGATTAGGTTCTTATTCAAAATAATATTTCCTTAAACATTATTTCAATAAATAAAGGCAGCTAATTAAACACCATTGAGAATTGGTCATCCAGAAGGTTGGTTTTCTTCAGCAAATCATTCTTTTAAACATTTTATCAAAATAATTTTTTTATCTGATCTTGCATTGTGGATGGTTGTCTAAATCAGTGGTGATTGCTCTAAGACTGCAAGGGAAGCTCAGCTTCCCCTAAAATGTAAAAGAATAAGTGATCAAATATATACTGTTGTGTGTACATGTCATTGACTAAATATGCGCTACAACGCGATCAACTTTTTGTTCAGAATCAGCTTTTTATCACTGGTAACGACGCGGCTTTCCTCTCACTCATTCCCGCAGCTTCACAGTGCTTTAAACAGTGAGTGCAATAGCAAAGCAAAAATGCTGGGCTTTGTCCCGCCCATCGGATGCTCAGCGTCTCTGGGGCACTATGGGCCAGTCTCGGCTGCAGTGAAACGAGACGAGTCATTGGATAAATGCTGGGCTTTGTCCCCCCCATTGGATGCTCAGCGTCTCTGGGGGTCTATGGGGCAGTGGGCTGGCCTCGGCTGGCCCAGACGCTCAGCTTCTGCATGATCATTGGATGATCTGTCTGACGCCAAATCCCTTTTTGATTGACAGCGAAATCAGCGATCTTGGAATTGAGCTTCCCCTCCTTGAAAGACCAGCATCCGCCACTGTTCTAAAGGTATGCCAATTATTACTAAGTTAGTTCCAAGACTAACTTAACTTCACTTCCAGATTCTTCAAGATAATCCTTGGTTCTCAAACATAAATATTGCATGGTAATATTGCATCACTCTTCCGGTCTATTTCGACTATCTTTGATCAACTTGTTTATATTGTACATAGCCCATTAGTCTTCCTTATTCTTTCATTCTGCTTGGTAGTTTAGTTGGATTGTTTTAGGATAGTAAAGAGTTTGTTGATTGTAATATGTTTGACTTGAGTTGACTTATTTTTGTCAATAAATTCTTGTATTGAAATCTTGAAATTGTGTGAATTCATTACATGTGTGTGCAGAGTTTTGCTGTTCAATAATGTCAGAGCTTGGCTCATCCCTTTCGATTTTGTCCTAATACCACAGCCTTATTGGGCTGGTATTAACAGGACAACCATTAACAGACCGAAATATAATTTAATAAAATATTAAAGTATTAATATTAATTATTAAATAATGTATTCATATTCATACTCACAACACCATGGCACTCCCACCACCACGCTTGACTGTAGGCAAGACACACATGTCTTTGTACTCCTCACCTGGTTTCCGTCACACAAGCTTAATACTATCTGGACCAAATAAGTTTATCTTGGTCTCATCAGAACACAGGACATGTCTCCAGTAATCCTTGTCCTTAGTCTGCTTGTCTTCAGCAAACTGGACCATGACAAGGCCTGTTCTGAGTGAAGCCTGTCCTGTTAAACCACTGTCTTGACCACCTTGCTGCAACTCAGTTCCAGGGTACTGAAAACCTTTTTATATCCTAGGCTCATCATTATAAAAGGCAATAGTTCTTTTTTTCAGATCTTTAGGGAGATCTTTGCCATCAGGTGTCAAGTTTAACTTACAGTGACCTGTGTGAGAATGTGAGAACGATAACACAAATTCAACACACCTAAGACTTTGTAACACCGGGGAGGGAAAATGGATCACTGGGCACAATTTGAACATTTTCACTTTCATTGCTAGCAGTTTAGACATCAATGGCTGTGTGTCAAGTTATCTTGAAGGGACAGCAAATTTACACTGTTATACAAACTGTACACTGAGTACTTTGCATTGTATCAAAGTGTCACATCTTCAGTGTTGCCCCATGAAAAGATATAATACAATATTTACAGAAATGTGAGGGATGTATTCACTTTTGTGAGATACTGTGTAAAAAAGGTCCTCTGGCTGAAGAGGTCATACTATATAACAGTATCAAGGTACTGCATTTTACTTTAAATCTCAAAGATAAATGAGCCAATGTCACTATTTTTGTGAATAGAACTGAAGCAAATGATTTTTAAGTTTCACATAAGAGAAAATGCTTTCATATCATAAAAGATTTGCAACTGAAATCCTGTAGGCTGAGAGATCTTGTTAAAGTGAACTCTGAGCAAATATAGCTTCTTTTATCTCCAACTTAACAGTGTGAAAATTACTCTCAAGCCCACACTAGGCTGAAAGTCTTTTTTACCTCTTGTTTACTTGGATTACCTGAAGCTTGAGTTCTGTATTTATTGAATGAGTTTTCAGGTTTTCTCCTCTTGTTTATGTCCTTGACATCTTGTTAACAAGAAAGATGCAAGAAAAAAATCTAAATCCCATTGAGTATAAACATTTCCCGTTCTACATTGCAATTATGATGCAATAGCCTGCAAAATGCTTTTTAGTAGTAGTTATTTTTATGCAATAAGAGAAAAACACCCATATTTATTGTTTAGTACAGATTTTTTGATCTGCTTATGTATGGGTAAACTTTTCTTAGAGCTCAGCTTCATTTGACCACACACTATGACAATACACTCAATGAGTTTAACTGCTTTTAGGTTAGTTTGATAAATGCAACTGTATGCATACTGTATCTATCAACAAGTAAACCTAGTCTGTTTTGCTTTCTACCATTGGAATTGTGATACAGGTCTCAATCTCTCTGCACATGCCTATGCATACCAACAGTAGCAGCAGCATAAGTAGATAGATTTATGTTAAATTAGGCACTGATGCATATTTATGTAGAGTTTTCCTTTTAAATGTGCTCATACACTTGTAGTCGTGAATATGCATAGAATCATATGCTTCTGGCCCCAGGTACTGGGTAATGTGGCTGATTAGAGACAGCCAAAACCTTATAAACATTTTTAATGTGACTACATTGAAAACAGACGTCAAATGAATGGTTTTAAACTTACTTAACAAATGTAAAGGGACATATGCTATGTATCAGATGAGTACCAACAGTTTTCAACCTGAGAAACATCAACTGAACCAGGTGGGTGGCCAACTCCACTCCTAAACAGCTGACGTACTGCATGTAGATGTTTACCAGGTTCAACACATCTGAATCTTATGTCAGAAAGGAAAAATAATATTGAATACATTCAGTTTTTTTTTCTTGTAATTTTAATAATTATGGCTTACAGATATTGAAATCCAAAAATTCAGTCTTAGAAAATTAAAATAATAGATAGGACCAATGAAAAAGGGATACATTGAAAAGAAATGTCAGACTTCTTAAAAGTATGTTCATTTCTGTACACTTAATACTTTATTTCGCATGAATTAATGCATCAAAGCAGCATGGCATAGAGGTTATTAGCCTGGGGTACTGCTGAGGTGTAATGGAAGCCCAGGTTGCTTTGATAGGAGCCATCAGGTCATCTGCATTGTTGGGTCTGGTGTCCTTGATCTTCCACTTTACACTACCCCATAGATTCTCTTTAGGGTTCAGGTAAGCAAGTTTGCTGGCCAATCAAGCACAGTAACACTTTGGTCACTGAACCAGCTTTTGGTACCAGGTGCCAAGTCTTGCTGGAAAATGGAATCAGCATCTCCTTAAAGCCTGTCTGCATAAGGAAACATGACGTACTCTAAACTTTCCTGGTAGATGGCTGTGTTGATTGTAGACTTCAGAAAACACAGTGGACCAACACCAGCAGATAATATGGCAACCCAAATCATCACTAACTGTGGAATCTTCACACTGGACTTTGAGCAATGTGAATGCAAACTTTACTTTCACCTAGGAAGAGGTCTTTGGACCACTGAGCAACAGCCAGTTTGCCTTAGCCCAGGCGAGATGTTTTTGAAATTGTCTCTGGTTCAGAAGTGGCTTGACACAACAAATGCGACATTTGTAGCCCATGTGTAGGATTCATCTGTGTGTAGTGGCTCTTGATGACCTGACTCTAGCCTCTAGCCTAGTCCGCTCCTTGGGAAGGTCTGCCAAATTCTTGAATAGACTTGTTTGACAATCCTCTCAAGGTTGTGGCTATTCCTGCTGCTGGTACACCTTTTCTTTTCTAATTTTCTGAGGTGTTGTGTTTTGGGTGTTGGGTTTTCAGTATCTGTAAGACATAACCATCAAAATTACTAGAACTACAAGCTTGAAATATTGTTTTCTTTTCATAATGAATCTATGTATTTTTCTGGCAGTATCTTTCTGAAAAAAGTTACAAAAAGATTTGAACTTTCTCACAATATTCTAACTTTTGAGATGTACCTGTTATTCATCAGCTGTGTTTGAGGAGGAACACATCTAAAAAACAGGACACCGGCTAAGGGACAGAACCCCTCTCTGAGTTCTACTGAAGTCTGAAGGGATGAAGAGCAAGGACAGGTAGAATTAATGTTTTAGGAAAAAATTTTTTACCTTGTGCAATATTCCATGAATGGAATCTTTGAATTTTTGTGTCATGGGCCATTTAAAATTATTTGTACACTCTTCAAAATTTTTAGAAAATTATATTGTGCAATCATTTTATTGCTCCTAGACAGTATTACTCAGCCATGACGCTAAGGTAACAAAGCAGTCAAATGTCTAGAGTAGAGATTTAGTCTTTTTGTGACCATTGAACATTTTTTTACTATGGAAGTTTTAGGTGGTATCTCATTGGGTTTAACTTGCTATTTTTGCAATTTCGTACCATTATGCACACAGTTTTTTTTTCCGGTGTGGTATAAAGCAGGTCATAAACTGGTGTGCATTTGCTGATAGTGTATGATTCCTCTGGCATTTCGTCTTGAATTAAACCAAAGATGCTGCGATAAATATATAACGTTGGGTCATGCCTGAACCATAGTGAAAGGATGTTGCTCTTTTTAAAAGGACATAGCTGTAACAAAAGGCATTGGTAGGATAGACTACAGTAACAGCTATGTGTACAAGATTACCTATGGTACATTAGTTTTATGTTGCATAGCATGGAATGATTTTCTCTCCAATTAAAGATCTGACACCCATCGGAAACAGGGTGGCATTACAAGCCAGTCTAGTTTTGTGAAAAGCAAAAATAGGTCATAATCCTCTAAAAATAGTGTTTTTTCCTCCATCAGATCCCTTACATTTCTGCTTTTGTCTCACAAAACTATTTGCAACTTTCTTTAGTCTGACACAGCTATGAGACATTGAAACAAGGCCAGCCTGCAGGGGGTAGACAGTGGGACAGATTTTATAGCCTTTAAATTCAGTTTCTCTTCTTTCTGCTGGGATCCATCCTCTCAAGGTACAGAGTTACATTCAGAACTTTTTGTTCTGAATGTTGTTTTTGCAATTCTAAACCTGAGACCACCATATATAATACTGCCTTCTACATTAGTGTCTCAGTTCCATCTGCATTAAACTGAACATATTCTTTATAAAGTTTGCTTTGCACTTTTTTACCCAAAGTATGTTTTTGCATTGAAATTATAAATTAAGAAAAGTGACTAAATCAGTTTGTAGTCAGAGTTGTTTTTTGGAGTTTAGCTAATAAGCAGATGTCATGGCATTTGTTATTGAGTCCCTGGTGCAAGCAACAACTCCGCACAAATGAGAACGGGTTCAATGGTTCATTGATAGAAGAAAAGGGATTGTTTCTTCTAGGCTCGGAGATGGGTTCAAGGACAGCACTGAGGAGGAGAGGGTGGACAGGTAGGTGAGTAAAAGATGTTGTGTTGTGGGTTCCAGGCAGCGGGTCCAGGGAGGATCATTCAAAGGAGTGGTAAGGAGATTCTTTAGAGGGGATCCCTAGGTCAGTTCATCAGAGGGCTTTTGACAGCAAGGAGGCAAAGAATTGTGAACCAGAAGGAAGACTGGCAACTGAAGAAAGGCATCTTCCTGGAAGGGGAACACACGGGGTAAGTGATAATCCGCAAAAGGTACTGGGGCCTGATTACATGAGTGAGAGCTATCTGGCATCTTACTGGTGGTTGGCAAACAACTTGACGGTTCACTACCACCACCAACTAAGGAGTGTGGACCGAATGTCACTCAAAAAAAAAAGACTCAGATGGCATTTGCCTTTGGGAATCCACTTCTCTTTGTACTCCTGCCGATTGGTCTGAACAAGCTCCCGCTTTGCAGACACACCTGCCAGTCACAGAGTAAGAAAACGCTCAAACACTTGTGACACGGGTCACACCAGCAATTATATTTAGAAATCTCATTCTCATGGCAGCCAATTTATTATTTTCCCAATCTGACCAAACGGATGTAACTTGATTTAATTGTGCCTCATTGCCGTGATATTGATCATATAGAGCCGTCAGTGAAACTGTTGCCTGAAAAAAAGCAAAGCCAAACATTTTTGTCATAGCTAAACTTTTCATTAACTGTGATCGTGCTTATTGTAAGCTAAACTAACAAGGGAAATATGCTAACGCTCTTACAAATCACACGCAAGTGAGTCACTGTCATCAAACCATTAAAAAACATATTACACTGTGAATGTTGGTCACTTCAGCAGACATTTCACTCATTGCAAACTTACGTTTACTTTAGTGTTTTGTGTTGAAACCTCACTTGGACAAACTGACTTTAACTGCAGAAACTTGGACAGCTCAGTTACTCCAATCTGCTGGGCTGCAGACAGACGGTGTTTGATGCAGGACCATAACTAAGTGTTTCAGTGACCTCAGATTATATCTACCAAGATCCTGAGATTTAACACATGAAGATGCTCATAATCCTACTTATCTTAAGTAATGTATATTTATGCATGATTTGTTTATTTGCAGTCATACTATGTATGTTTACTATGTAAATATACATAGCTGGATGCTTTGGCCCTAGATAACTCATCCACGAGACTGGTTCAGTATAGTTGTAACTTTACAAGCGGACTAATGAGATTCAAATGAAAGAGACTTAAAAAAGTTTTATTGTCGGGTGGAAGGGTCACAATACGATAAACTTCTCAGTACTACTTAACATAGCTTTATGTGACAAATTTGTCTACATTTCATTATGCATGCATTTAGAGGAAAAACAGACTGAGCAAACAACGTCTGTTTCTGAGATCCTTTCAATATTAATTTAAGTATTTGTGAGCCTTTAATTTAAGCCTAACATTTATAAATAAACTGAAACATAGGATGGCTTACTTATGTAACATAATCGTTTCCAACAGGCTTAAAGAGATAGCTTTTTTTCTCGTAATTTATGTTCTATAAAGTTATTATGAGTAATACTGTAGTTCCCTTACCTGTAGCAGAAAGATGTGATATAGTAGTGGGTTTTAGAAAAGTAGATACTGTAAATCTTCAGAGAGGTGGGAGGTTTAAGACCTGGGTATACTGCGCAAGAATCAAGAAATTTGTTTACACGGCGTGGCAAAAATATGAGTGCAGCACTCCTGGGAAGTCCTCATATCTCCGTCCTACTTCTTCTCAAAAATTACCCTTTTGTATGTTTTTATATGCCTTAGACTTTGTACTTCCTCATTATCTCAGTCAGCTGTTCCTCAAAACTATCCTTAATTGTACAAACCTTTGCGGCTGTTGTAAACCAGAAATGACATGGTTAACTGTAGCCACACAATAACTTTTGGACAACAGACAAAAAAAATCTGCCCAGATGTGTTGAAACTTCTAAATATCTAAGACAAAGTAACTATTTTCTCAGTAATTCTCAAACAGACAACGTCCCTGTTTTCCTGATTAGCCAAGGATGTGGATTTATACAGCCACCAGTCTTCCACAATGTGACTTTAATATAGTAATGTTTAACCTGTTTCGCTGAGACAAGAGCAACTAACTTAATATTTTTGAAAAAGTGTGTATACTCAAAAAACACTAATATAGCACCGTGTCCAACGAATATAGACTCTTTGGTTTTAGTTGATTTGGACTGGTATAAATCTACTAAAACAGGAGGGTGCATCTGGCTAGTATTTAGCCTTGAACTTCTCTTAGGATTTATCCACTTTTTGCTCACTGCAATAACACATCTGTCTACTATAGGTAAGTGGAAAATTACTGAAATTTGACAGAACCTTACTCCAATTAAAAAAAAAAAGAAACTGTCTCTTTAAGATTTAAACCATCCATCTATCCATGTTGGGTCTTTTATCCTTTTAAAAAGTTTTATTTAGGCCTTTTTACTAGAACCAATTGCAAACAGGAGAAAATAATAGCACTTTGGCAAGGCAGAGAGCAAACAAGTGGAGTATAGTAAAAGGCACGAGTGAAGTGCATTTGTAGTTAAAATAAAAATAATGACTTCTTTATCAGAACTTTGTGAAGACATGGGAATCTATTTTCCATGAAAAATGAAATCTATTTCCAATGAAACATTGATTAACAAAAACAGACAGACAGGAAGGTGGGTTCAGGAACAAAGACCTGACTATTCATTACTCCCTCTTAGATCAAGCTAGACTGCAGAGGTGTGGACTCGGGTCATGTGACTTAGAATTGAGTCAGACTCAATCCATAAATTTGAATGAATTTAGACTCAACTTGATGAAATCATAAAATACTTGGGACTTGATTCAGACTCACACCAATGATTTATACCTTCATGTGGATTTGACCCCTTTGAATTGAAAATACCTGATATCTTACACCAAACAGAAAATGTGTTACAAAGGAAAAGCAACGGGCCCATGCTAGGCTGGCGACTTATCCTGCTTCACACCCCCACCGTTTGCTTATATTTTCTCCTCTTTTTGCTACAACAAGCATGTTGCATCTACCGTGCTGTTTACCTGCTTTTGCAACAGCAAAGACTCTGATGGTGGTTAAAAGGTCCTGTCATAAGCGCTGTACCATTCTATTAGGGCACTTTTCATAAAATTTTAATTCCGGACCGAAGAAAGTGTCTCAGCCCAATTATTAATTGCAACCCTGGATAATGGGTGCAAGTGCTGCCAGCAGCTGTGTGGACATATATTTGTTGCCAGAGCTGCCATAAATGTGTGGCCATTGTGTTGGGTGTTGGACTCAGCACAATTTGCTCTAAGACAGAGACCAACAGTGATGCCTCTCTAAAGTTGTAACAGACGTGTTTTTTTCTTAAAAACATGAATAAAACAAAGGTAAAAGATCTATGTTTAACATCCCCTCCTCCCCTTCATGTCAAGGAGATGGATCACCCACAGAAAATGTGTTCTTTCTCTTTATTATATAGTGTTGGACAAATGTATATACAGGGGTTCGACAATGAAACTAAAACACCTGGTTTTAGAACACAATAATTTATTAGTATGGTGTAGGGCCTCCTTTTGCGGCCAATACAGCGTCAGTTCGTCTTGGGAATGACATATACAAGTCCTGCACAGTGGTCAGAGGGATTTTAAGCCAGTCTTCTTGCAGGATAGTGGCCAGGTCACTATGTGATACTGGTGGAGGGAAACGTTTCCTGACTCGCTCCTCCAAAACACCCCAAAGTGGCTCAATAATATTTAGATCTGGTGACTGTGCAGGCCATGGGAGATGTTCAACTTCACTTTCATGTTCATCAAACCAATCTTTCACCAGTCTTGCTGTGTGTATTGGTGCATTGTCATCCTGATACACGGCACCGCCTTCAGGATACAATGTTTGAACCATTGGATGCACATGGTCCTCAAGAATGGTTCGGTAGTCCTTGGCAGTGACGCGCCCATCTAGCACAAATATTGGGCCATGGGAATGCCCTGATATGGCAGCCCAAACCATCACTGATCCAGCCCCATGCTTCACTCTGGGCATGCAACAGTCTGGGTGGTACGCTTCTTTGGGGCCTCTCCACACCGTAACTCTCCCGGATGTGGGGAAAACAGTAAAGGTGGACTCATCAGAGAACAATACATGTTTCACATTGTGCACAGCCCAAGATTTGCACTCCTTGCACCATTGAAACCGACATTTGGCATTGGCATGAGTGACCAAAGGTTTGGCTATAGCAGCCTGGCCGTGTATATTGACCCTGTGGAGCTCCCGACGGACAGTTCTGGTGGAAACAGGAGAGTTGAGGTGCACATTTAATTCTGCCGTGATTTGGGAAGCCGTGGTTTTATGTTTTTTGGATACAATCCGGGTTAGCACCCGAACATCCCTTTCAGACAGCTTCCTCTTGCGTCCACAGTTAATCCTGTTGGATGTGGTTCGTCCTTCTTGGTGGTATGCTGACATTACCCTGGATACCGTGGCTCTTGATACATCACAAAGACTTGCTGTTTTGGTTACAGATGCGCCAGCAAGACGTGCACCAACAATTTGTCCTCTTTTGACCTCTGGTATGTCACCCATAATGTGTGCATTTCAATATTTTGAGCAAAACTGTGCTCTTACCCTGCTAATTGAACCTTCACACTCTGCTCTTACTGGTCCAATGTGCAATCAATGAAGACTGGATACCAGGCTGGTCCAATTTAGCCATGAAACCTCCCACACTACAATGACAGGTGTTTCAGTTTCATTGTCCAACCCCAGTAAATCCTATGTTTAAATTCATCTACATGCAGCAAGTCAAACTTCTTCAGAACTGTACATCACAAACTAGTGATGGTAACATCTATTCAGACAAGCATAGTCACAATAAGCTCACAAAATCTTAGTAAATGTCTTATTGTGCAGTTGCTCTGCCTGTGCCTGATCGCTGAGTAATTGTTTGTGAATCCTGTCATCAATAGAGTCAACAATCATTAATTTTCTCCACTCTAACCTAGTCTTTAGTTTTAAATTTCAAAGCTTCTCATCCAAAATCAGTTTAACTAATGTAAATGCATGGGTGCCTATGTATACCATGCTCACTCATAGATAAACTTTTAAATGTATTTTTTCAGGATACTGAGTAGACACAATAAGTCAGATGGTTTTGTTTTGAGTCATTGCTGCTCAGTTTGCTTTCTCCAACACTACAGTTCATGGCTTAAATTTTCACTCCTTCAAGGCGTGTTTCATTTACTCCTTATGTATGCACACTTACATTTTTTGTTGCTCATCAGCAGATTCTCATCTTCATTCTGTAGCACTGTGCCACAGGAAGAGGTGGGCAGTAATAAAGAAAATTTACTTGAGTTCTTTACAATTTTTCAGAATTTGTACTTTACTTGAGTAGCCTATAAAGGCTTTCGGTCCTCATTACTTCTTTTGAATGTGTTTGTTAATATAGTTTGTGTCTATTTTCTCACACTGACAAACTGTAAAATTACACACTACAACCTTTTATGGTAGGTTACTGATCTGTCCAATATAGCACAAATATTTCCCAATTTGACTACACTGAAATGAAATTCATTGTTAAAAAACTTTTCAGATTTTCAAATACTTTGAATACTTAAGTATTCTTGAAAGCACATACTCCAGTACTTTACCTTAAGGAATATTTTGATGGAGATACTTTTACTTTTATTGGAGTAATAGTTGACCAGTAGGATCTGTAGGATCTGTAGGACCAGTAGGCATCTGACTGATGCAATGAAACTGAGTACTTTGTCCACCATTGGCCTCAGGGAACACTGTTCTAATACCCCCATCACAGTATTGTGTATCAGCTTTTCATTCTTGGCCAAAGAAAAATAACGTTTCCACTTTGTCTTCATACACATTTAACATAGTAACATAGACATACACATCAACACTGCAAGTGTCAGACATTGTGTATGCTGCTCTTGTGCACCAGTAGTACTGAGACAACTCAACTGCGTCTGCACTATGCAGATACTTTACTCACTACAGGATGCAGAATGATTGAAGTTGAACATTTTGCCATCACTTACCATCAATAAAAGGATCAAAATGCATAAGCATTGATGGTGCGATATGGCCGTTCTGTGTTTAATTCCATCCTTTAAATAATGTTTGTCTTGACACAGAACACATTATTAGCTGAGCAGCTAGTCTGCTAGCACTTAAGCTGAGTTTTCTCAACAGAAACAAAAACCAAACGTCATTAACTGAACATTATTTAGATTATTCCATTCTAAAGTAATCTTCTATGCCCAAACACCACCTCTTACATAATCGGGCTGAGGGAAAGGTTGCCGGGTGACAGTTGGGGGAAGCGAAGCTGTCTAGTCATCCATGTATAGACTAAACTATACAAACTACAAAGACACATTGCGGCAACTTCAGTGGCTGTGGTGCGGCGGGGTTGCTCTTATTACCTGGAGGTGCACGCAGGAAGGCGTGCGATGCTGCGGTCCCGAAGCGGGCCTTCTTCTCCAAGTCAGGGGGGAAAGCCCTCTTCAATTAGGGCTGCTTCTGTAGGCCTCCGAAGAAAAGTCAAGCCACGCTTGTCTTATTACACCCTTTTTATGAATGAATGCCAGGTACTCGAACAGCAAAATCATTAATTAACTTTGTTGCATATGTTCGGCATGATCATAGTCACTTTTGTATCCAAGTTGAAGAGTTAAGTTTCCTTGCTGGCAAGGAGAAATTTGCATGTTGTATCTCTCTGTCTGGTTCTGCTGGAAATCTGTGTGGTACAATCTGCCATGTTGGAACACAGCTTTTTTTGTTCAAGCAGTGACATCACGGGGAGTATTATTAGTACTATGACTGCTCCTACTCTTGGGCTGGGTTAGGCGCAAGTTAGTGTGACACTAAAAGGTGTAGAAAAGTTTATACTGACCTTCGGTTATGTATAGTTCAGAGTCCATGTTCATCCATGTTATAACCCATGGCTGGGGTCCCAACACTGGTCAAGACAAAGCAGAACAATGAATTTCACCCCATTGATCTCAGTATACACACACTACTTAGAACAGGAGCACATCAAAAGAGACACAGGGACACACAATGTTTTGTTCCACAAAATCACTTCTGCATTTAGTACAAGGTAACATGTTTTTCAATACGCCACATACCTGAGGAAATACGAAACAGTGTAACTGCAGCTTAATATTCAGGCTTCCTATTTACCTTAATGATCATTCAGTGCAAGACAGCTTATACATTGCATATTAGCAGTTTCATAATTATAAGTTATATTTTATATTATGCATCGTGTAATTGTCCATTTGATTTTACTGATACTGGTAGTTGTTTTTCATACAGGTCTAACACACTCTGTTACTGTAATAAATTCTATAATTGCCCTGTTGATTAATTGGCCCATTTTGTTTGCAAAGAAAAGACCTGCAAACGCAGCAGATCTTCAAAGGTCATACTTGCACCCATACAACCACACAGACACACACCTACCCGTGCACAAAACACCACCCTCTAGGATCTTCCGGAGAAGGACAGATGCCCTTATTCAGCATCAGTTAACAGGCGATGTGTGAAGACATTTAGAGCAGCACATTTAACATCCCCACCTTGTCTCTCGCCCTATCCAGAGTTGTTTATCTCCCTCCCTTGATAAAGTGAAGGGCCCATTGTTTGAGTGCAAGCAAGCATTCTCTCTGTGTATGTGTGTGTCATGAGCAATCAGTTCAAGCATTTCCCAAAGTCCCAGAACAGATCAATTGACCTTCCTTCCACATGTTAACAATGAAGAGTGATGGACAAAAAACAACAGGACTAAGAAATGAATGGATGGTGAAAGTAGAAATACTGTATGGGGTCTCATGGAGTGGGAAAGATGACAGGTGAGGTTGCCTGCAAGTGATAAGCTGGGTGACCTGTTCTTTTTGCTAAGTTAGAGGCTCCATTGAGTTTAAAAGTTTGTGACCACCATGCCATTTATGTAATATAATATTTTGTTTGCATTAAAGCTAAATGCAAGTACAGATTTTTTTTGTTAAATCTAGACCACTCTTAGAGTTACTGCTATTAGAATAGAGCTAAGGCTTGGGAGCAGGTCTAGAAGAGGCAATTTCAATTTATTATAGGCATGTCAGTCGAAATAAAAACATAAGATCAGTTGTTATATGTAGTGTTTGTATTCTTATCGATCTATAAAGTACAAAACAGCAAGTTCAAATAGTCAAAATATTAGTATTTAGTATTCTCACCCCTTGAACATTTTCACATTTTGTCATGTTGCAACCCCAAACGTAGATGTATTTTTGGGGCATTTTATTTGACCAACACAAAGTAACTTTTGATTTCAAAGTGGAAGTAAAATACATGTTTTTTAACTAATACAACATTTTGTTTAGCCCCCATTAGTTAGTGTAGCCACATTTTGACAAATGGTGAACTGAAAATGTGTCCCTTCTAATACTCTCCTCTGCCTTTCCTTCAGTTTAGGTGTATGGACATTTATTATCCATCATCTGACATTTTATTATCAGATGATGGGTCATATAGCACAATGTGGGGGGGTTAAAGTTTGGGATTTTGTTTCATAATCTAACCCTGTTTAAACATTTCCACAGCTTTTTCCCTAACCTGTCATGTGTCTCCCTTGGTTTTCATGATATCTCTTCTCTAACAAACGGAGAATACATTACGCACAGATGGACTCTTTTTATTATTTAAGTAGCTTTTAAAGGCATTTGGTTGCACAACATATAGTTTGGTGCATCAGAGCCGAGTGTGAATGGACCACATACTTTTTATACTTACTTGTAAACAGAAATTAAAAACTGTATATAATTTTCCTCACCCTTTTAAATGTCCTACTTTGTGTTGGTCTATTACATAAAATCACAAAAACATACGTTCAAAAATTGAAAATGTGAAAAGCTCAAGGGCTTTGTATGCTTTTTCAAAACACTGTGAATAAACAAGATGTTTGGTGTTGGAACATTAGTTTTGGACATCTCACAGAGAGGCAAACAGCTATATTTTTGATAAGCTTAAATTTCACAGAAGTGAAGTCCATTTACTTCTAAAGGCAGTTGGTTGCACCTGATTTATTTAAGAGGTATCAATTAAGGAGCCAAACACAAATGCACGTCATACTTTTCAGATTTTACAAAATTAACTGTGTTCTTTTCCTTCCTGTTTATACTTATGCACTACTTTGTGTTGATCTATCACATAAAATCCCAAGAAAACACATTGAAGTTTGTGGTTGTAACAAAAAAAATGTGAAAGAGTTCAAAGCAGGGGTGTTCAAAGTCGGTACTCGAGGGCATATGTCCTGCATGTTTTAGATGTTTCTCCTCTTCAATACACCTGATTTCCATCGATGGCTGATTACCAGGCTTTTGCTGAACTGCAATCAGTTGAATCAGGTGTGCTAAAGCAGGGAAACATGAAGAACTTTCAGGACACCGACCCTCAAGGATCGACTTTGGACCGCCCTGGTTCAAAGGGTATCAATACTTTTGCAAGGCAATGTGGTTTACCGTAAACAGTTAGAATGACTGACATTTGCTAAGTATTGGTTTGACAGAACAAAAAGTAAATCTTTCTTTTCTTTATACAGTTTTAACTTGTACATAGTCAAGAGAAAAGAGAGGGAAACACCCAAAGATACTAAATCAGGATGAGATAGCCCTATAAAAAGAGCTTTTTGCAAATAAATCCTGAGAACAGTTAGATTTACAAATCCCCTAATTTGAATGTCTAAATCACTATTGACTAAATTTAATCTAAAAGAATATTTATAGAATAGAAACCCTGTATTAATTTTGATCATCGTATTGTGAGAGTTATTATTTTCCATAGTTAACAGGCCATTTGCTATAGGTGCTGCTAAGTGCCCTTGTATACAACTGAAAATGTTTTGCTTCTGTTCTATTCACAAAAAAGTGGCATTTGCACATTTATCTTTGAGATTTTATGTAATATGCAAAACCTTGATACTGTTATATAGTATGACCTCTTCAGCCAAAGGACCTTTTATACACAGTATCTCACAAAAGTGAGTACATCCCTCACATTTCTGTAAATATTTTATTATATCTTTCCATGGGGCAACACTGAAGATGTGACACTTTGATACAATTTACAGTAGTCTGTGTACAGCTTGTATATAACAGCGTAAATTTGCTGTCCCCTCAAAATAACTCCTGCACACAGCCATTGATGTCTAAACTGCTGGCAACAAAGGTGAGTACAGCCCCAAGTGAAACTGTCCAAATTGTGCCTAAAGTGTCTACATTTTGTGTTCAGTGTTTTGAACTGGAGAAATGTCTGGCCAGTCCAGCACCTTTATCCTCAGTTTTTTTAGCAAGGCAGCGGCCGTCCTGGAGGTGTGTTTGGTACCGTTATTATGTTGGAACACTGTCCTGTGGCACAACGTCCGAAGGGATGGAATCATTCTTTGTTTCAGTATGTCATAGTACAATTTGGCATTGTTTCCTCAATGACGTCACTGTTTGAATAAAAACCCCGCTTTTGCAACAAACTGACCTCTTCCACGCAGGTCCCCAGCGGAACTGGACGGAGGGACACAGCGCACTAATGTCTCTTTGCAGGCAAACAGACATAACTCTTCAAACTGGATCCAAAAGGGTCATACGATCACGCGATCATATGTACTAAACTGAGTAGGAATGAATTGCTGTTTGTGTATCCGGTATTCATTCATGAACGGGGGGTAATTAAGGTACAAGCGTAGCTTGACTTTCTCTCTGAGGTCTATAGAAGCAAACTGTGTTCCAGAGAGTTCCCAGCAGAGACCCTGTCTCTACAAGGGCCGATGGAGCAGTTTTCCCGGTCTGAAGGAAGGATAACGGGACTGCATAACCGTGGCTACAGCAGTAACGTACAGTTTGGCCGGCCCGGCAGAACGAGCCGCCCCACCCCACAGCTACAGAGGTTAGCTGCAAGTTAACCCGTTGTTCACTGTGGATGCTTTCTTCAACTTCGTCACCCCGGACAACTTTTCCTCAGCACGGTTCACATTAGAAGTTGTGTTTTGGGCAGAGAGAAGTAGTTTAGAGTGAAATAATCTAAAAAAAATTTCGTTTTATGATGTTTGGTTTTGTTTGTGTTGAAAACTCAGCCATCTTAGTGCTAGCAGATTAACTGTTCAGCACATGTGCTGTGTGTTCTGTGTTTGTGTTTTTTATAAAGTTAAGACAACTTAATTTAAAGGTTGATTTTAAAGACAGAAGATCGGCCATAACGCGCCGTCCACGCTTATGCATTTCAACCCTTTAATTAATGGTATTTTAAAGGTGTGTTTGATTCTGATGATAAGCTTTAAGCTTCTTTTGTTAGCTTCAACCGCTAACAGCTAAGAGCACTGTTTGCCTACTAAAGATAATTTACCCAAAAAGGTTGCTAGTTTTCAATCTAGTAAAATAATATTTCCCTAAATATTATTTTAATAAACTTGATAACTAAGTAACACAATTAAGCCCATTTCTCAAAGATTAGGTTCTTATTCAAAATAATATTTCCTTAAACATTATTTCAATAAATAAAGGCAGCTAATTAAACACCATTGAGAATTGGTCATCCAGAAGGTTGGTTTTCTTCAGCAAATCATTCTTTTAAACATTTTATCAAAATAATTTTTTTATCTGATCTTGCATTGTGGATGGTTGTCTAAATCAGTGGTGATTGCTCTAAGACTGCAAGGGAAGCTCAGCTTCCCCTAAAATGTAAAAGAATAAGTGATCAAATATATACTGTTGTGTGTACATGTCATTGACTAAATATGCGCTACAACGCGATCAACTTTTGTTCAGAATCAGCTTTTTATCACTGGTAACGACGCGGCTTTCCTCTCACTCATTCCCGCAGCTTCACAGTGCTTTAAACAGTGAGTGCAATAGCAAAGCAAAAATGCTGGGCTTTGTCCCGCCCATCGGATGCTCAGCGTCTCTGGGGCACTATGGGCCAGTCTCGGCTGCAGTGAAACGAGACGAGTCATTGGATAAATGCTGGGCTTTGTCCCCCCCATTGGATGCTCAGCGTCTCTGGGGGTCTATGGGGCAGTGGGCTGGCCTCGGCTGGCCCAGACGCTCAGCTTCTGCATGATCATTGGATGATCTGTCTGACGCCAAATCCCTTTTTGATTGACAGCGAAATCAGCGATCTTGGAATTGAGCTTCCCCTCCTTGAAAGACCAGCATCCGCCACTGTTCTAAAGGTATGCCAATTATTACTAAGTTAGTTCCAAGACTAACTTAACTTCACTTCCAGATTCTTCAAGATAATCCTTGGTTCTCAAACATAAATATTGCATGGTAATATTGCATCACTCTTCCGGTCTATTTCGACTATCTTTGATCAACTTGTTTATATTGTACATAGCCCATTAGTCTTCCTTATTCTTTCATTCTGCTTGGTAGTTTAGTTGGATTGTTTTAGGATAGTAAAGAGTTTGTTGATTGTAATATGTTTGACTTGAGTTGACTTATTTTTGTCAATAAATTCTTGTATTGAAATCTTGAAATTGTGTGAATTCATTACATGTGTGTGCAGAGTTTTGCTGTTCAATAATGTCAGAGCTTGGCTCATCCCTTTCGATTTTGTCCTAATACCACAGCCTTATTGGGCTGGTATTAACAGGACAACCATTAACAGACCGAAATATAATTTAATAAAATATTAAAGTATTAATATTAATTATTAAATAATGTATTCATATTCATACTCACAACACCATGGCACTCCCACCACCACGCTTGACTGTAGGCAAGACACACATGTCTTTGTACTCCTCACCTGGTTTCCGTCACACAAGCTTAATACTATCTGGACCAAATAAGTTTATCTTGGTCTCATCAGAACACAGGACATGTCTCCAGTAATCCTTGTCCTTAGTCTGCTTGTCTTCAGCAAACTGGACCATGACAAGGCCTGTTCTGAGTGAAGCCTGTCCTGTTAAACCACTGTCTTGACCACCTTGCTGCAACTCAGTTCCAGGGTACTGAAAACCTTTTTATATCCTAGGCTCATCATTATAAAAGGCAATAGTTCTTTTTTTCAGATCTTTAGGGAGATCTTTGCCATCAGGTGTCAAGTTTAACTTACAGTGACCTGTGTGAGAATGTGAGAACGATAACACAAATTCAACACACCTAAGACTTTGTAACACCGGGGAGGGAAAATGGATCACTGGGCACAATTTGAACATTTTCACTTTCATTGCTAGCAGTTTAGACATCAATGGCTGTGTGTCAAGTTATCTTGAAGGGACAGCAAATTTACACTGTTATACAAACTGTACACTGAGTACTTTGCATTGTATCAAAGTGTCACATCTTCAGTGTTGCCCCATGAAAAGATATAATACAATATTTACAGAAATGTGAGGGATGTATTCACTTTTGTGAGATACTGTGTAAAAAAGGTCCTCTGGCTGAAGAGGTCATACTATATAACAGTATCAAGGTACTGCATTTTACTTTAAATCTCAAAGATAAATGAGCCAATGTCACTATTTTTGTGAATAGAACTGAAGCAAATGATTTTTAAGTTTCACATAAGAGAAAATGCTTTCATATCATAAAAGATTTGCAACTGAAATCCTGTAGGCTGAGAGATCTTGTTAAAGTGAACTCTGAGCAAATATAGCTTCTTTTATCTCCAACTTAACAGTGTGAAAATTACTCTCAAGCCCACACTAGGCTGAAAGTCTTTTTTACCTCTTGTTTACTTGGATTACCTGAAGCTTGAGTTCTGTATTTATTGAATGAGTTTTCAGGTTTTCTCCTCTTGTTTATGTCCTTGACATCTTGTTAACAAGAAAGATGCAAGAAAAAAATCTAAATCCCATTGAGTATAAACATTTCCCGTTCTACATTGCAATTATGATGCAATAGCCTGCAAAATGCTTTTTAGTAGTAGTTATTTTTATGCAATAAGAGAAAAACACCCATATTTATTGTTTAGTACAGATTTTTTGATCTGCTTATGTATGGGTAAACTTTTCTTAGAGCTCAGCTTCATTTGACCACACACTATGACAATACACTCAATGAGTTTAACTGCTTTTAGGTTAGTTTGATAAATGCAACTGTATGCATACTGTATCTATCAACAAGTAAACCTAGTCTGTTTTGCTTTCTACCATTGGAATTGTGATACAGGTCTCAATCTCTCTGCACATGCCTATGCATACCAACAGTAGCAGCAGCATAAGTAGATAGATTTATGTTAAATTAGGCACTGATGCATATTTATGTAGAGTTTTCCTTTTAAATGTGCTCATACACTTGTAGTCGTGAATATGCATAGAATCATATGCTTCTGGCCCCAGGTACTGGGTAATGTGGCTGATTAGAGACAGCCAAAACCTTATAAACATTTTTAATGTGACTACATTGAAAACAGACGTCAAATGAATGGTTTTAAACTTACTTAACAAATGTAAAGGGACATATGCTATGTATCAGATGAGTACCAACAGTTTTCAACCTGAGAAACATCAACTGAACCAGGTGGGTGGCCAACTCCACTCCTAAACAGCTGACGTACTGCATGTAGATGTTTACCAGGTTCAACACATCTGAATCTTATGTCAGAAAGGAAAAATAATATTGAATACATTCAGTTTTTTTTTCTTGTAATTTTAATAATTATGGCTTACAGATATTGAAATCCAAAAATTCAGTCTTAGAAAATTAAAATAATAGATAGGACCAATGAAAAAGGGATACATTGAAAAGAAATGTCAGACTTCTTAAAAGTATGTTCATTTCTGTACACTTAATACTTTATTTCGCATGAATTAATGCATCAAAGCAGCATGGCATAGAGGTTATTAGCCTGGGGTACTGCTGAGGTGTAATGGAAGCCCAGGTTGCTTTGATAGGAGCCATCAGGTCATCTGCATTGTTGGGTCTGGTGTCCTTGATCTTCCACTTTACACTACCCCATAGATTCTCTTTAGGGTTCAGGTAAGCAAGTTTGCTGGCCAATCAAGCACAGTAACACTTTGGTCACTGAACCAGCTTTTGGTACCAGGTGCCAAGTCTTGCTGGAAAATGGAATCAGCATCTCCTTAAAGCCTGTCTGCATAAGGAAACATGACGTACTCTAAACTTTCCTGGTAGATGGCTGTGTTGATTGTAGACTTCAGAAAACACAGTGGACCAACACCAGCAGATAATATGGCAACCCAAATCATCACTAACTGTGGAATCTTCACACTGGACTTTGAGCAATGTGAATGCAAACTTTACTTTCACCTAGGAAGAGGTCTTTGGACCACTGAGCAACAGCCAGTTTGCCTTAGCCCAGGCGAGATGTTTTTGAAATTGTCTCTGGTTCAGAAGTGGCTTGACACAACAAATGCGACATTTGTAGCCCATGTGTAGGATTCATCTGTGTGTAGTGGCTCTTGATGACCTGACTCTAGCCTCTAGCCTAGTCCGCTCCTTGGGAAGGTCTGCCAAATTCTTGAATAGACTTGTTTGACAATCCTCTCAAGGTTGTGGCTATTCCTGCTGCTGGTACACCTTTTCTTTTCTAATTTTCTGAGGTGTTGTGTTTTGGGTGTTGGGTTTTCAGTATCTGTAAGACATAACCATCAAAATTACTAGAACTACAAGCTTGAAATATTGTTTTCTTTTCATAATGAATCTATGTATTTTTCTGGCAGTATCTTTCTGAAAAAAGTTACAAAAAGATTTGAACTTTCTCACAATATTCTAACTTTTGAGATGTACCTGTTATTCATCAGCTGTGTTTGAGGAGGAACACATCTAAAAAACAGGACACCGGCTAAGGGACAGAACCCCTCTCTGAGTTCTACTGAAGTCTGAAGGGATGAAGAGCAAGGACAGGTAGAATTAATGTTTTAGGAAAAAATTTTTTACCTTGTGCAATATTCCATGAATGGAATCTTTGAATTTTTGTGTCATGGGCCATTTAAAATTATTTGTACACTCTTCAAAATTTTTAGAAAATTATATTGTGCAATCATTTTATTGCTCCTAGACAGTATTACTCAGCCATGACGCTAAGGTAACAAAGCAGTCAAATGTCTAGAGTAGAGATTTAGTCTTTTTGTGACCATTGAACATTTTTTTACTATGGAAGTTTTAGGTGGTATCTCATTGGGTTTAACTTGCTATTTTTGCAATTTCGTACCATTATGCACACAGTTTTTTTTTCCGGTGTGGTATAAAGCAGGTCATAAACTGGTGTGCATTTGCTGATAGTGTATGATTCCTCTGGCATTTCGTCTTGAATTAAACCAAAGATGCTGCGATAAATATATAACGTTGGGTCATGCCTGAACCATAGTGAAAGGATGTTGCTCTTTTTAAAAGGACATAGCTGTAACAAAAGGCATTGGTAGGATAGACTACAGTAACAGCTATGTGTACAAGATTACCTATGGTACATTAGTTTTATGTTGCATAGCATGGAATGATTTTCTCTCCAATTAAAGATCTGACACCCATCGGAAACAGGGTGGCATTACAAGCCAGTCTAGTTTTGTGAAAAGCAAAAATAGGTCATAATCCTCTAAAAATAGTGTTTTTTCCTCCATCAGATCCCTTACATTTCTGCTTTTGTCTCACAAAACTATTTGCAACTTTCTTTAGTCTGACACAGCTATGAGACATTGAAACAAGGCCAGCCTGCAGGGGGTAGACAGTGGGACAGATTTTATAGCCTTTAAATTCAGTTTCTCTTCTTTCTGCTGGGATCCATCCTCTCAAGGTACAGAGTTACATTCAGAACTTTTTGTTCTGAATGTTGTTTTTGCAATTCTAAACCTGAGACCACCATATATAATACTGCCTTCTACATTAGTGTCTCAGTTCCATCTGCATTAAACTGAACATATTCTTTATAAAGTTTGCTTTGCACTTTTTTACCCAAAGTATGTTTTTGCATTGAAATTATAAATTAAGAAAAGTGACTAAATCAGTTTGTAGTCAGAGTTGTTTTTTGGAGTTTAGCTAATAAGCAGATGTCATGGCATTTGTTATTGAGTCCCTGGTGCAAGCAACAACTCCGCACAAATGAGAACGGGTTCAATGGTTCATTGATAGAAGAAAAGGGATTGTTTCTTCTAGGCTCGGAGATGGGTTCAAGGACAGCACTGAGGAGGAGAGGGTGGACAGGTAGGTGAGTAAAAGATGTTGTGTTGTGGGTTCCAGGCAGCGGGTCCAGGGAGGATCATTCAAAGGAGTGGTAAGGAGATTCTTTAGAGGGGATCCCTAGGTCAGTTCATCAGAGGGCTTTTGACAGCAAGGAGGCAAAGAATTGTGAACCAGAAGGAAGACTGGCAACTGAAGAAAGGCATCTTCCTGGAAGGGGAACACACGGGGTAAGTGATAATCCGCAAAAGGTACTGGGGCCTGATTACATGAGTGAGAGCTATCTGGCATCTTACTGGTGGTTGGCAAACAACTTGACGGTTCACTACCACCACCAACTAAGGAGTGTGGACCGAATGTCACTCAAAAAAAAAAGACTCAGATGGCATTTGCCTTTGGGAATCCACTTCTCTTTGTACTCCTGCCGATTGGTCTGAACAAGCTCCCGCTTTGCAGACACACCTGCCAGTCACAGAGTAAGAAAACGCTCAAACACTTGTGACACGGGTCACACCAGCAATTATATTTAGAAATCTCATTCTCATGGCAGCCAATTTATTATTTTCCCAATCTGACCAAACGGATGTAACTTGATTTAATTGTGCCTCATTGCCGTGATATTGATCATATAGAGCCGTCAGTGAAACTGTTGCCTGAAAAAAAGCAAAGCCAAACATTTTTGTCATAGCTAAACTTTTCATTAACTGTGATCGTGCTTATTGTAAGCTAAACTAACAAGGGAAATATGCTAACGCTCTTACAAATCACACGCAAGTGAGTCACTGTCATCAAACCATTAAAAAACATATTACACTGTGAATGTTGGTCACTTCAGCAGACATTTCACTCATTGCAAACTTACGTTTACTTTAGTGTTTTGTGTTGAAACCTCACTTGGACAAACTGACTTTAACTGCAGAAACTTGGACAGCTCAGTTACTCCAATCTGCTGGGCTGCAGACAGACGGTGTTTGATGCAGGACCATAACTAAGTGTTTCAGTGACCTCAGATTATATCTACCAAGATCCTGAGATTTAACACATGAAGATGCTCATAATCCTACTTATCTTAAGTAATGTATATTTATGCATGATTTGTTTATTTGCAGTCATACTATGTATGTTTACTATGTAAATATACATAGCTGGATGCTTTGGCCCTAGATAACTCATCCACGAGACTGGTTCAGTATAGTTGTAACTTTACAAGCGGACTAATGAGATTCAAATGAAAGAGACTTAAAAAAGTTTTATTGTCGGGTGGAAGGGTCACAATACGATAAACTTCTCAGTACTACTTAACATAGCTTTATGTGACAAATTTGTCTACATTTCATTATGCATGCATTTAGAGGAAAAACAGACTGAGCAAACAACGTCTGTTTCTGAGATCCTTTCAATATTAATTTAAGTATTTGTGAGCCTTTAATTTAAGCCTAACATTTATAAATAAACTGAAACATAGGATGGCTTACTTATGTAACATAATCGTTTCCAACAGGCTTAAAGAGATAGCTTTTTTTCTCGTAATTTATGTTCTATAAAGTTATTATGAGTAATACTGTAGTTCCCTTACCTGTAGCAGAAAGATGTGATATAGTAGTGGGTTTTAGAAAAGTAGATACTGTAAATCTTCAGAGAGGTGGGAGGTTTAAGACCTGGGTATACTGCGCAAGAATCAAGAAATTTGTTTACACGGCGTGGCAAAAATATGAGTGCAGCACTCCTGGGAAGTCCTCATATCTCCGTCCTACTTCTTCTCAAAAATTACCCTTTTGTATGTTTTTATATGCCTTAGACTTTGTACTTCCTCATTATCTCAGTCAGCTGTTCCTCAAAACTATCCTTAATTGTACAAACCTTTGCGGCTGTTGTAAACCAGAAATGACATGGTTAACTGTAGCCACACAATAACTTTTGGACAACAGACAAAAAAAATCTGCCCAGATGTGTTGAAACTTCTAAATATCTAAGACAAAGTAACTATTTTCTCAGTAATTCTCAAACAGACAACGTCCCTGTTTTCCTGATTAGCCAAGGATGTGGATTTATACAGCCACCAGTCTTCCACAATGTGACTTTAATATAGTAATGTTTAACCTGTTTCGCTGAGACAAGAGCAACTAACTTAATATTTTTGAAAAAGTGTGTATACTCAAAAAACACTAATATAGCACCGTGTCCAACGAATATAGACTCTTTGGTTTTAGTTGATTTGGACTGGTATAAATCTACTAAAACAGGAGGGTGCATCTGGCTAGTATTTAGCCTTGAACTTCTCTTAGGATTTATCCACTTTTTGCTCACTGCAATAACACATCTGTCTACTATAGGTAAGTGGAAAATTACTGAAATTTGACAGAACCTTACTCCAATTAAAAAAAAAAAGAAACTGTCTCTTTAAGATTTAAACCATCCATCTATCCATGTTGGGTCTTTTATCCTTTTAAAAAGTTTTATTTAGGCCTTTTTACTAGAACCAATTGCAAACAGGAGAAAATAATAGCACTTTGGCAAGGCAGAGAGCAAACAAGTGGAGTATAGTAAAAGGCACGAGTGAAGTGCATTTGTAGTTAAAATAAAAATAATGACTTCTTTATCAGAACTTTGTGAAGACATGGGAATCTATTTTCCATGAAAAATGAAATCTATTTCCAATGAAACATTGATTAACAAAAACAGACAGACAGGAAGGTGGGTTCAGGAACAAAGACCTGACTATTCATTACTCCCTCTTAGATCAAGCTAGACTGCAGAGGTGTGGACTCGGGTCATGTGACTTAGAATTGAGTCAGACTCAATCCATAAATTTGAATGAATTTAGACTCAACTTGATGAAATCATAAAATACTTGGGACTTGATTCAGACTCACACCAATGATTTATACCTTCATGTGGATTTGACCCCTTTGAATTGAAAATACCTGATATCTTACACCAAACAGAAAATGTGTTACAAAGGAAAAGCAACGGGCCCATGCTAGGCTGGCGACTTATCCTGCTTCACACCCCCACCGTTTGCTTATATTTTCTCCTCTTTTTGCTACAACAAGCATGTTGCATCTACCGTGCTGTTTACCTGCTTTTGCAACAGCAAAGACTCTGATGGTGGTTAAAAGGTCCTGTCATAAGCGCTGTACCATTCTATTAGGGCACTTTTCATAAAATTTTAATTCCGGACCGAAGAAAGTGTCTCAGCCCAATTATTAATTGCAACCCTGGATAATGGGTGCAAGTGCTGCCAGCAGCTGTGTGGACATATATTTGTTGCCAGAGCTGCCATAAATGTGTGGCCATTGTGTTGGGTGTTGGACTCAGCACAATTTGCTCTAAGACAGAGACCAACAGTGATGCCTCTCTAAAGTTGTAACAGACGTGTTTTTTTCTTAAAAACATGAATAAAACAAAGGTAAAAGATCTATGTTTAACATCCCCTCCTCCCCTTCATGTCAAGGAGATGGATCACCCACAGAAAATGTGTTCTTTCTCTTTATTATATAGTGTTGGACAAATGTATATACAGGGGTTCGACAATGAAACTAAAACACCTGGTTTTAGAACACAATAATTTATTAGTATGGTGTAGGGCCTCCTTTTGCGGCCAATACAGCGTCAGTTCGTCTTGGAATGACATATACAAGTCCTGCACAGTGGTCAGAGGGATTTTAAGCCAGTCTTCTTGCAGGATAGTGGCCAGGTCACTATGTGGATACTGGTGGAGGGAAACGTTTCCTGACTCGCTCCTCCAAAACACCCCCAAAGTGGCTCAATAATATTTAGATCTGGTGACTGTGCAGGCCATGGAGATTGTTCAACTTCACTTTCATGTTCATCAAACCAATCTTCACCAGTCTTGCTGTGTGTATTGGTGCATTGTCATCTGATACACGGCACCGCCTTCAGGATACAATGTTTGAACCATTGGATGCACATGGTCCTCAAGAATGGTTCGGTAGTCCTGCAGTGACGCGCCCATCTAGCACAAATATTGGGCCATGGGAATGCCCTGATATGGCAGCCCAAAACCATCACTGATCCAGCCCCATGCTTCACTCTGGGCATTGCAAACAGTCTGGGTGGTACGCTTCTTGGGCTTCTCCACACCGTAACTCTCCTGGATGCGGGGAAAACAGTAAAGGTGGACTCAATCAGAGAACAAACATGTTTCACATTGTTCACAACCTAAGATTTGCGCTCTTGCACCATTGAAACCGACGATTGGCATTGGCATGAGTGACCAAAGGTTTGGCTATAGCAGCCCGGCCGTGTATATTGACCTGTGGAGCCCCCGACGGACAGTTTCTGGTGGAAAACAGGAGAGTTGAGGTGCACATTAATTCTGCCGTGATTTGGAAGCCGTGGTTTTTATTTTTTTTGGATACAATCCGGGTAGCACCCGAACATCCCTTTCAGAACAGCTTTCCTCTTGCGTCCACAGTTAATCCTGTTGGATGTGGTTTGTCCTTTTTGGGGGGTATGCTGACATTAACCCGGGATACCGTGGCTCTTGATACATCACAAAGATTTGCTGTCTTGGTCACAAGATGCGCCAGCAAGACGTGCACCAACAATTTGTCCTCTTTTGACCTCTGGTATGTCACCCATAATGTTGTGTGCATTTCAATATTTTGAGCAAAACTGTGCTCTTACCCTGCTAATTGAACCTTCACACTCTGCTCTTACTGGTGTAATGTGCAATCAATGAAGACTGGCTACCAGGCTCGTGCAATTTAGCCATGAAACCTCCCACACTAAAATGACAGGTGTTTCAGTTTCATTGTCCAACCCCTGTATGTTATCATTGTTTGGTTTAAATCATGTTTATTTCTGAAGTTCTACTATAGTTAAGATGATTCCTATGATTGCTTTTTAGTGAGAAAAAGTGTTTGTGGAAGGCCAAGGAATGCGGTCTGGAGTGGATCACTCTGTGGACATGACAAGCCTATACCATATATGGGAATGACTACACTTTTAGGTTGAAATCTCTGTAAAAATTGGCTGAACCAATTCCCGCTTTTTGCTTGTAGGAATATGAGTTGTAAAAAAAAGGCTGGTGCAAGGATTTCTCCCTTTGTGAGAAGGAAGTCGCTGTTCTGGCAGAGGACTGTCTCACCCTTGCAAGTCAAACTTACTTGGTTCACTTGTGTCTTATTTTACACTTGTCTGTGTTTATCAGCTTTCTAACTCTAACATTTCTTGTTCCTTCGAGCCGGATCGCTAGAAATCTGCCGCCCGGGGCCCTACGGTGCATGTGGGGTTTCAGTCTGCGCAGCCTTCAGAACGTCTGGAGAACGAAAATCCTGCAGAGTGAATTCTGTGTTGGTAACCGCCGGATCTACCAAGGGGCACCGGGAAGGTGGATCAACGCGTTCCGACAGACAGTGTGAACGAACGCACAGGTAAGAGAGAACAAACTAAGTATATAAAAAGACATACGCAAGCCAGTAAGCTTGCTGTTTAACAGAACTGCAGTTTTTGAAGAGGCCTGATAATAAACAGGGGGTGTGTATGAATGTAGAGTCACATGATTCACTCAGTGAGACAACCCGAAACCTGGCTGGTGTTAACATAAAGTTGTTGATTGTTGAGTTGTGTCATGGAGAATTCTGATTTGGATTTTAGGTGCCATCAAATCTCAGTCTAAAATCCCTGAAATCTCCGAGAGTAGAACTCAATGCGGAAAACCGGATCAAAACTAGGTGTTTGATCTAGAAGCCTGTTTTCTGGGAGATGTTGGGGGCCTGTTGAGGAATTCTGTCTTGATTTGATGGTAGGCTACAAAAATATATATAAAAAACGATACCCATGTTAGATATATATATATATATTATATATATATATATATATATATTATATATAGAGCGGAGTCCTAATAATAATAATAAACTAGAGTAAATAGGATAAAAGTATATATAATAAAGCACAAAGAATCAAATAAATAGCGCTAATATAAATTAATAGAAGTAGAACTCAGTTCTTAACAATAGTTTTTAATAGATAAAAAAAAAACAACTCTTAAAATGGGAAACTGTGTCCGGAAGCAGCCCCCGTTAGAAGGAGATGCAAAGTTTATGCACTCAAAACATCCAGATACAGTAAAAAACCTCGCCAAATGGTAGAAAGATTATAATTTTAAAGGAGTTTTCTCGAGTCCTGCTCATAACCATTTGGTACAGAGACTAAAACAGAAAGTCAAACTTATATAAACCTCCTTGCTTTTTTTTTTAGCAGAAGCCAGAGAAGAAGATAACAATGCTTGTGTACTAAGAGGGAGGGGCAGGCAACCACAACCCCAGGGCACTGCTGCAGCTGCAACTGCCCTGAACCCTTAGTGCCAGTGCCAGTGGAACAGATAATCCACGATTTGCGGTGTTGAGGGAAACATTAGGATAGTTTAGACAGAGAGCAGATTATACCATTATTAACCAGACTAAACAGAAAATAGGGGAGCCAATCATTGAGTACAGAATAAGAATGGTAGAAGTGTTTAAAAGAAATAGTGGACTGCAACATGATAATGCTGATGACAGACCCTATCAACAGCAGTTAAAAAATGCCCTCCAGGCAAATGCTTTACCTAACATTCGTAACTATTTCACAAAACATAATATTGATCTACCCACCTGCTCGGTTAGCAGTTGGCAGAACTGGGCAATGCATGCTGAAAAGGTGGTCAGTGGAAAGAAAAACAACCCCCTACTGATACCTTTTATGCTGAAGATGACATATTTTATGCAGGACCAGTAAGTAGGAGGAGGCGTAGAATCAGAGGAAGAGGAGGTGATAATGACACATGTTGGTCCTGTGGACAACATGGACACTGGGTTAAAAACTTTCCAACTGGACAACCCTGTCAACAATGACTGGATAAGGGAGAACAAAATGTTGTTAGAGAAGGAAAAAGGGAAGTTGATGAGAACGAGGAGATGATTGACATTGCAGCAGCATACATGGATAACCTGAGATCCTCTCCAAGTGCAACAGTATACAGGGGTTGGGCAATGAAACTGAAACACCTGTCATTTTAGTGTGGGAGGTTTCATGGCTAAATTGCACGAGCCTGGTAGCCAGTCTTCATTGATTGCACATTACACCAGTAAGAGCAGAGTGTGAAGGTTCAATTTGCAGGGTAAGAGCACAGTTTTACTCAAAATATTGAAATGCACACAACATTATGGGTGACATACCAGAGGTCAAAAGAGGACAAATTGTTGGTGCACGTCTTGCTGGCGCATCTGTGACCAAGACAGCAAGTCTTTGTGATGTATCAAGAGCTACGGTATCCAGGGTAATGTCAGCATACCACCAAGAAGGACGAACCACATCCAACAGGATTAACTGTGGACGCAAGAGGAAGCTGTCTGAAAGGGATGTTCGGACGCTAACCCGGATTGTATCCAAAAAACATAAAACCACGGCTTCCCAAATCACGGCAGAATTAAATGTGCACCTCAACTCTCCTGTTTCCACCAGAACTGTCCGTCGGGAGCTCCACAGGGTCAATATACACGGCCGGGCTGCTATAGCCAAACCTTTGGTCACTCATGCCAATGCCAAATGTCGGTTTCAATGGTGCAAGGAGTGCAAATCTTGGGCTGTGGACAATGTGAAACATGTATTGTTCTCTGATGAGTCCACCTTTACTGTTTTCCCCACATCCGGGAGAGTTACGGTGTGGAGAAGCCCCAAAGAAGCGTACCACCCAGACTGTTTCATGCCCAGAGTGAAGCATGGGGCTGGATCAGTGATGGTTTGGGCTGCCATATCAGGGCATTCCCATGGCCCAATACTTGTGCTAGATGGACGCGTCACTGCCAAGGACTACCGAACCATTCTTGAGGACCATGTGCATCCAATGGTTCAAACATTGTATCCTGAAGGCGGTGCCGTGTATCAGGATGACAATGCACCAATACACACAGCAAGACTGGTGAAAGATTGGTTTGATGAACATGAAAGTGAAGTTGAACATCTCCCATGGCCTGCACAGTCACCAGATCTACATATTATTGAGCCACTTTGGGGTGTTTTGGAGGAGCGAGTCAGGAAACGTTTCCCTCCACCAGTATCACATAGTGACCTGGCCACTATCCTGCAAGAAGACTGGCTTAAAATCCCTCTGACCACTGTGCAGGACTTGTATATGTTATTCCCAAGGCGAACTGACGCTGTATTGGCCGCAAAAGGAGGCCCTACACCATACTAATAAATTATTGTGTTCTAAAACCAGGTGTTTCAGTTTCATTGTCGAACCCCTGTAACACAAGATGAAATGTAACTTAACAGAAATACCGGACTGGACTGAAATGGAAAAAACTTAAGTTACTTAAAACAAACTTTAGTTACTTGAAATAAATACAAAGTGTAATTAAAAAGAGAAGAACTCTAGCTGACTGAAACTGTACAGTGTGTTTATAAAACTAAGACAAACTAAGATTATAAGACATAACATGCTCTTCATTTTTGTGTTCATCAATTTTATTAAGCCTTCTAAACTGATGAGGAGTTAGTTTTCTTTTTTTGGACCAATGAAACCTAGAGTAAACCAAGCATTGTTAAAATAATAGCAACTAACAAAAATAGTGACCTCATTCTTAGATATAATGAGGACTTACAGCATTTAATTTAAAAAAAGATAGATTAGAATAGATTATTCAACAATCTTGCTGATGAATACCAAAAAAAAAATTGTTGTGGAACCAGATGATTAAAAGAGAGCAACTTTATCATCAAACGGAAATGTTTGTAGGAAGGATACAATTTAATTTTATTTAACCCTATCTATCGCGATACTATACAGGTCTTATTAACATCTTGGATGGCACATATTATGTATGGAAAGAAATAAAATAAAAAGTATAATTGGCAGTACAATGGAAAAATGCAGAGTTATTACTGAAATTATTATATGCTGTGCTGTTACCAGCTAAATTAGCTGAGTGTAAATGTGAAGGGATTACTGGATGCCCTGAAGGAAAGCCTATATTACCTAAATCAATGTTCCACTGGGTTGCAAATGCGAGCCATAGGCAGAGCCATGTCTCAACAGGGGGGATGATTGGCCTAGTGAACAAGCAATTTACTATATATGGATTTAATACTTACTAAAAACTTACAAAAAATTTTTTGTGCATCTTGTTTGACATGTCTGGAACATAACCACCAACAAAATCTTTCCTTGCAAAGCACAAGATGATGTAACAGTGCAAAAAGGGGCTATGTACATTTGGAATTCCAAGAAGGATTTTATAGTGATAGTGGAACACATTTTGTTAACAAAGTCATACAAGAACTGGGTAAATGTTTTAAGATTCACTTAAAAACACATTGTAGCAACCACCCCCAGAGTGCAGGGTTGACAGAGACAACAAGACTGTTAAAAGTAAGCTTAGGAAGACAATGGAATAAACAAAAAGAAATTGGGTTGAATGTTTATATATAGTAAACCTTAATATGAGGATAACCCCATCAGCTCAGGGTGGATTAACACCTTTTGAAATAATACATGGCAGACCTTATTAAATTCCTGATCTACAAAAAGACCTAAAAGATCCACAACAAGATGCGACGTTAGCAGATTACATGAGGAAGATATTACAGTCTAGAGACATACAAAATGTTAATAATCTGCCAAATTATGTTTCTGAAGCCCTACAGGTCCCTGGTGACCATTAAGAAGGAAACATATCTGATCCAAAGTGGGAGGGTCCATTCCAAGTGTTATTGACAACTCCTACTGCTGTGAAAATCCAAAATACAACGGTGAGCCTGTCAGTCTTTCAACCCACAGGCTAGGGAGGTGATAAAGTCTGACTACAAAGGGGTTGTCGCCATCAAGTGGAGGCTTCGTCTCAACGTCAGTGAAGAAACCATCAATCCTTCCTAGCCCTTGGGGTGAGAGAGAGACTAACAGGTAAATCTTAAAGGGAAGATGCTGTTGAAACATTTAGTTTTGTTTATCATATGTGCCCTGATTGTGTTAATTATGTGCTAGAAATTTCCAAAATCGCATGATCTCCTGAAATTAAAGAGGTGGATAAATAAAGATTTCCATGGAATGTTTATATCAGACATAAATTACTTTTATGAGACAGCTGGTACCAATATGCAAAAAATTGTAAACAAGTCCAGGAACATTTCTGGTTGTTATGTATGTACTGAACTTCCTATCTCTTCCAGCCAGCCCAGGTTCAGCTAGACCAGTACCAGTGCCAAGGAATGAGTGTTTTATCAGAAATAACGTCAGTACCAGGAACTAGTACCAGTTTCCGCGTGGTAATGGGTAATGTAACATTTTACAACTATGATGTTACAGAGTTTAAACAGTTTAATGTTACAACCCCTGTGCCCAACTATGTGGAGCTTCATGCAGGTTCCCATTTTTCTCATTGTGTCATAGGCACCGGTTCCATCCCAGTGGGGACTATTCCAATGCGCATGTGTAACACAACTTACTATTTTCCTTTCCACCAAGCTGAACCAGGGGGAAGGGTCCATGATCTAAATGGCACTTATGCAATAGATGGATTTCACTGGATGTGTGGAACTGCCATTTATTTGCAGTTGCCTCCAAGTTGGAGTGGTGTTTGTGCACCTGTTTATGTCACTGATCACACTTATGTCATTTCAGTTTAACCTTCCCTAAATAGGAGTAAGAGAGAACTCATCCATGTGAAGCCACATGATAGCATGAGGGTATCATATGTTGCTGAGGAATTCAAGCATAGATCAACAGGAAATAAGATTTTGCTAAGTTTATTCCTATGGTTGGGAGTAGGAAAGAACATGCTTGGATTGGAAACTATAGATTATCGACTGGGACTGTTTGTTAATGCAACCACAAAAGCTCTTACAGGACTGTCCACAGAGGTCACAGCTCTTTGAACCGTGGTAGAACAGGATGGTGTTGGACCTGCTGATGGTTTCGGTTGGGGGAGTTTGCGCTCTCCTGAACGAGACCTGCTGCACCTACATCCCTGATGAGACCAACAGCGAAGATGGACACAGAGTGAGCGATACTATGCACTAATTAAATTAAATTAAAAGGGGTATGCAGCAGGAGGTCCATCTCGGCCGAGGAACCCTTTTTTCGTGGCTTACTTCAGGACCATTTTGGCAACTGTTTTTGAAAATCATGACCCCTGTCATCGCTGTGTTATTGTTGTTCTGCCTTTTTACTCTATGTGTTGTTCCCTGTATCAGAGCAATGATATTAAGGATGGTTGGAGGAATTGTTGGTACAATGTTGTCCCAGGATTACCAACTTTTGGATGACGACCAGGACTATGATGACACTATGGAGGAGAAATTACTAAACTTAACAATAGTTTAATGTTTAATGAAGTGTATGCATAAAGCCTTTTGGAAGTGTATACATGGATGTGATATTAAACTAATCAATAATAAACAGGAGGGAATTGTTGGAAAAATGTAAATAGGTTATCATTGTTTAGTTTAAATCATGTTTATGTCTGAAGTTCTACTATAGTCAAGATGATTCCTATGATTGCTTTTTTAGTAAGAAAAAGTGTTTGTGGAAGGCCAAGGAATGCGGTGTGGAGTGGATCACTCTGGACATGGCAAGCCTATACCATATATGGGAAGGACTACACTTAGGTTGAAATCTCTGTAAGAATTGGCTGAACCAATTCCCGCTGAAAAAAAAAAAAAAAAAAATAATATATATATATAAATATACATATATATATATATATAGTCAGTCAGTCAGTCAGATCAACATATCAATATAACAGATCAATATATCTATATATCTATCTATATATATATAATTTCTATATATATATATATATATATATATATATATATATATATTATACACGTATATATACCACGTGGTTCTCCTCCGGAACCACTTCCACTGTCATTTCCTCCGGTAAACACCTCAGGAAAACCCCCGGCGAAGCGCCGCCGAGGTCGCCTGGCGTCCTCACTGCCCGGCCTGTCTTCAGTGTCAGTGGCTCATCTCCCAGAGTCCCCAGCATCTCAAGCTTCCTCATCAATGCCCGGCATCCCAGTTTCGTTCATAGCATCCATGGACTCACTTCAACATTCTATTGCGTCCCTTACCCAACACTTCCAGGGGTTCTCTGCTATCCCTGCCACGTCAGCTCTCCCCCTTCCCCCTGCTCAGCCTTACACTCAGTCTGCTACTCGGCCCCTCCCACCGGAATTCACCCTCGCAAACGCCCAACCGGGCTTAGCTTTAGGTGAGACGTATTTTTTCCATTTTTCTTTTTCTCCTCCCTCATGTTGCTCATTCTCACTCCTTTCTCTAATTTATCTTTATCTACCCCTCCTTGTGTATTTAGGTAGGCCTTATGTCCCCATATTTGCTAATGTATCGCCCAGGCTCTGCTCAAAAATCTTCCAGGGTCAATACATAAATTTGTCCCCTGAAGTTGACCACCATGTCGCCGCCTCAGAGGGTTTTACGGCACTTTTTAAATCTTATGACCCCCGCCTGTCCAAAGAACTCTCTTTTGCCGAGTTTGTGGCCACATTCGGCATATGTAGGGATGTAATTTGTTCTTTCTAACCAGAGTGCAGAATCGAGCCGGATACCTATCTGGCCCTCATCACCGATATCTACCTTAAATATGGCCATTCTCTGTTCTATCAGTGCCATAAATCTTTTTCAGCCAAAGCAGCATCTATCCTCGCTCAGTCTGGAGTCTGGATTGGTCCATTCTTGACACGGAAATTTTAATCATGCTTACCCAAGCTTCTGCATGTTTTTCCTGCAGCTCAGTTGGCCATCAGAGCTCTCTCTGCCCTACTCTCCCCTTCTCCTCCAGCTCATCCACCCATCCTAATCCTCCTTGGCTCCCCATTCTCTCGACCGGCAAGGGAGACGAATTCAGGTCTTTAATAACGCTCCTATATGTAACAATTTTAACAAAGGTGTTTGTTCATTTTTGCAAGTCCTTTTCTTCACATCTGCAGCTTCTGCAAAAATGCTCACCCAAGGTCCGTGTGCCTCCGCCGTTCATCTCTCAACAGGACCCTTCGCGGATCCAGGCACTGATTTCTAGCTACCTTTACACCCCAGTCATTATCCCAGAATCAGCCGCCCTCCTTCAGTTTCATCCGGATAGTTCCTTTGTTGACTTTCTCATTACTGATCTTTCTCAGGGTTTTTATCATAGGCGTCCCTCTTTCCCTACGTCCTCGTTCCTCTGTGCTAATCTGCAGTCAAGTCTGTGTGAACCTGAGGTCGTAGCTCAACTCCTTAAAAAAGAAGTCTCTAAAGTCTATATGATAAGGCCGTTTAAATCACCCCCCTTTTCTCCTTTTCGTATTAGTCCCTTGGGGATTGCCACCAGGAATTCCGTCAAGAATCGCCTCATTATCGATCTTTCTGCCCCTCACTCTGGTCCCCAAACCAGCATTAATTCTATTATTCCTAAATTCCCCTTTTCTCTGTTTTATGCAACAGTCGATCACACCATCTTGCTCATAAAAACTGCGGGGCATGGCACCTGGCTCGCTAAGGGGTGCACTGGCATGATTTTGAAAGCATGTGGCACGCTCACAGTGGCACCTCCTCGGCGTCAAATGGGACTGTTGTTTCTATTTTGCTGTAGGAGTAGCCCCTGTCTGTTCAACAAGTTTTCTGAGGCTCTGTGCTGGATTGTTCCTAAAGTTTGTAAGCTTCCTTCCATTCTCCACCTCCTTGATGACTTCCTCCTCATCAACCCCCCCACCCCCTCCCCTGGCCCCTCCCTACCAAAACTTCAACAGCTGTTTGAGCAAGTTGGCTGGGCCCCTGTCCTTGGAAAAGACCGCGGGCCCAGCCAAAAAGCTTGAGTTCTTAGGCATCCCCCTTGACTCTGATTCTTTGGTTGCCTCTCTGCCTGAAGATAATCTGCCCCGCATTAGAGAGGTCTCTCAGTCCTTCCTTTCTTCCTCTGTTGTCTCTAAACATCAACTGTTGTCCCTTTTAGGTCACCTTAATTTTGCCATGCGTATTGTTCCCCAAGGTCCTTCTTTCGTCTCGCGTCTGCTGGGCTTAGCTAGCTCCATCCCCTCTCTGCTCGATCTGGTTTCTTTAGATGAAAGCTGCCGTTCTGATTTGGCTTTCTGGTCCTCTCTTCTTCAAAACTGGAACGGCATATCTTTCTTTTATGACGATGTCGTCCTGTTAGCTGATTCAATTAAGTTTTTCACGGACGCAGTGCCATTCGTGGGTTTTGGGGGATTTTGTCAGGGCGCTTGGTTTGCAGGTGTATGCCCACCCTCATTTCCCCAAGCTAATTCTTCAGCTTTCCATGAAATTATCCCCATCACCATCGCTTGCTGCATTTGGGGCCATCTCTGGAAAAGAAAACGCATCTCCGCTCTCTGCGATAATGCAGCAGTGGTCGAAGCAATTAACGCTAGGACTCCCAGAATTCTAAAACTACTAGAACTCCCAAGCCTGTCAATTTGACGGCGAGCATTCTTGATGCGAGGGCGGTGATGACGTCATCGCATTAATGCTATAAAATTTTGTTAATTAATTAATAATAGTATTTGATCAAAACCTATTATGTTTTATTGTTATTTATTTATAGTACTGAAAAATAATACAGAGTAGCAGGTACATTTAAAAAAAAGCTTTACTAATCTGACCAAAAGCTGGACAGCTCCATGTTACGCCTCCCTTTCACTTCGCGGACATAAACTAGCGCTAAAAATGCATTCAGCTCATCCACACTCATATCCGAGGACGAATCATCTCCTAAAATTTTGCGGAGCTCAGCCACACTGCAGCCCTGAATGTGGATAAGCATTTTGGCATCCACCACGCAGAGGAACGCGGTCTGGGCATTTTGGATCTGGCACTCTGTCAACGCGTTCTGGCTCTGACGCCTCCCTCTACTTTCTTCCTCCCCTACCACTGTCCACACAGTGCCATCCTTTTCTATCTCCTCCTCCTTCCAGGTGTGCGCTCGTCTTGCAATGAAAACGCTGTAAAGCGCAGAATAGATTGTTGTTACTGGGCTACTATATCTATGACCTAACTTATTGTTTATTACCTTGTTTTTTAGTTTACGGTCTGTGCTACGGAGGAACCCAGAACGCAGACAAGCAGGCAGCATGACGGTAGTTGACTTTAGGCTTTAATTAAACAAAAACTCACTCTTAGAAGAGAGAGAAACAAAACAGAAGCAGGTTGGCTTGACAGGCATGGCATGGTCCACAAAACAAGACATGAGTAGAGATATAATGATTCCGCAATGACTAACAGAACAGGTGTGTATATATGGAGTGAAAACCAGGTGGAGCAAGACAGATTGACAAGGTGCAGGTGAACCGGATAAAGATGATTAACAGAACAGAACGTGGCTGGAGCAAGAACAGAAACTCTTGAATACAAACAAAAACTAAAGCATGACCAGAACCAAAAACCAAACTTGACAAAACATGAACAAGACTAAAACATAACCAGAAAAATAATAAAGAAAGCATGATTCAAAAACTGTGAAAAACATAAGAAAAAAACAGAAATCAAAAACCAAACAACCCCAAATCATAACGGAACCCCCCCTCTTAAGGGCGGATACCAGATGCCCACAAGAGTCCAAACAAAAAACAACCCCAACCAGGCGGGCGGTGGGGGGTCATGGCAGGAGGGCCAGAAACAGGCACAGAGTTCGGGCGGGCGACCAGGAGGTCGTCCCGAGCAGGCACAGAGTTCAGGCGGGCGACCAGGAGGTCGTCCTGAGCAGGCACAGAGTTCAGGCGGGCGACCGCAAATGCCTGGCGAACCCTCAGCGGCAGAGCCTGGCGAACCCTCAGAGGCAGAAGGAGAGCCTGGCGAACCCTCAGAGGCAGAAGCAGAGCCTGGCGAACCCTCATCTCTGGGTTCAGAAGCCAGAACGAGGACAAACTGTTCCTTGAAGTCCCCAGAGACAGGATCCGGCGGTGCTTCCTCCTCGAAACCCTCGTCTAGGGGCACAGGGCCAGGACGAGGACAAACTGTCCTTTGAAGTCCCCAGAGACCGGATCTGGCGGTTCTTCCTCCTCGAACCCCTCGTCGCAGGGTTCAGAGGCCAGAATGAGGACCAGTTTTCTCAGTGATGTGAGCAAGAGCTGAGGTGTCAGGCTGTGGAGTGTCAGACCTGCCAGAGACAGGCTGTGGTGTGTCAGGCTGTGGAGTGTCAGACCTGGCAGAGACAGGCTGTGGTGTGTCAGGCTGTGGAGTGTCAGACCTGGCAGAAACAGGCTCTGGTGTGTCATGGTGTGTGTCAGGCTTGAGTTCCGTGAGCACCCCCCAGAGAAAACTGAGAAGGTGCTCAGGACCTGGAAATGGAGGTAGCCCGCCCTCCGAAAGCTCTACAGCAGCCTGTAGACCTGGCGTGGACTGCTCTGCAGCAGCAGCAGCTCCCCGGAGTCCTGGCGTGGACTGCTCTGCAGCAGCAGCAGCTCCCCGGAGTCCTGGCGTGGACTGCTCTGCAGCAGCAGCAGCTCCCCGGAGTCCTGGCGTGGACTGCTCTGCAGCAGCAGCAGCTCCCCGGAGTCCTGGCGTGGACTGCTCTGCAGCAGCAGCAGCTCCCCGGAGTCCTGGCGTGGACTGCTCTGCAGCAGCAGCAGCTCCCTGGAGTCCTGGCGTGGAAGGTGGACGGCAGTAAAACTGCCTTACTGCCGTGTCATAGTCCCTCACCATCTGCCCGATCCTCTCCATCAGCTCCGGAGAGGAATACATGAGACTGGTCTCTCTAAAGGTCTTAATCTGTCGAGCAAAAAACCTTAATCGCTCCTCCAGCTCCTCTGGTGTTGCCTCAGAACACCGAGCTGGAGTAAGCGAAGACGACATGGGCGGAGCAGCAGCGAGCCTGGGAGACGGCGCTGTGGCAGGCAAAGACGCGGTTCTACCCGCTGCAGCCCTCACGTCAGCCGGCAGGGAAACCACATCCTCGCCAGCCGAACAGGAAGGTGCTCCGCGCCGACGTTTCTTGCGGCGGGAGGAGGGTGAGGGCCTCAGTGCCAGACCAGAGTGAGGAGCCAGGGGAGCAGGCAGAGAACGGCGACGAAGGGGACCTGTCCCCGGACATGGAAACGCCAACCTGGATCCAATAAAAGCCGACTGCAGTGCTGACAGCCCTGCAGAATGGCGCAGCGTCTTCTCCGCCTCCCGAGACAGGAAAGTAAAGAGGTCCACCGCACCGCGGCCAGACCCAGGACCAGCAGGTGCGAGCGCCCTGACACTCTCCTGCCTACTATCCACGAGTTCCATTGTTGGCGGAATCATTCTGTTACGGTCTGTGCTACGGAGGAACCCAGAACGCAGACAAGCAGGCAGCATGACGGTAGTTGACTTTAGACTTTAATTAAACAAAAACTCACTCTTAGAAGAGAGAGAAACAAAACAGAAGCAGGTTGATTGACAGGCATGGCATGGTCCACAAAACAAGACATGAGTAGAGATACAATGATGCCGCAATGACTAACAGAACAGGTGTGTATATATGGAGTGAAAACCAGGTGGAGCAAGACAGATTGTCAAGGTGCAGGTGAAGCGGATAAAGATGATTAACAGAACAGAACGTGGCTGGAGCAAGAACAGAAACTCTTTAATACAAACAAAATCTAAAGCATGACCAGAACCAAAAACCAAACTTGACAAAACATGGACAAGACTAAAACATAACCAGAAAAATAATAAACAAAGCATGATTCAAAAACTGTGAAAAACATAAGAAAAAAACAGAAATCAAAAACCAAACAACCCCAAATCATAACAGAACCCCCCTCTTAAGGGCGGATACCAGATGCCCACAAGAGTCCAAACAAAAAACAACCCCAACCAGGCGGGCGGTGGGGGGTCATGGCAGGAGGGCCAGAAACAGGCACAGAGTTCGGGCAGGCGACCAGGAGGTCGTCCCGAGCAGGCACAGAGTTCAGGCGGGCGACCAGGAGGTCGTCCTGAGCAGGCACAGAGTTTAGGCGGGCGACCGCAAATGCCTGGCGAACCCTCAGCGGCAGAGCCTGGCGAACCCTCAGAGGCAGAAGGAGAGCCTGGCGAACCCTCAGAGGCAGAAGCAGAGCCTGGCGCACCCTCATCTCTGGGTTCAGAAGCCAGAACGAGGACAAACTGTTCCTTGAAGTCCCCAGAGACAGGATCCGGCGGTGCTTCCTCCTCGAAACCCTCGTCTAGGGGCACAGGGCCAGGACGAGGACAAACTGTCCTTTGAAGTCCCCAGAGACCGGATCTGGCGGTTCTTCCTCCTCGAACCCCTCGTCGCAGGGTTCAGAGGCCAGAATGAGGACCAGTTTTCTCAGTGATGTGAGCAAGAGCTGAGGTGTCAGGCTGTGGAGTGTCAGACCTGCCAGAGACAGGCTGTGGTGTGTCAGGCTGTGGAGTGTCAGACCTGGCAGAGACAGGCTGTGGTGTGTCAGGCTGTGGAGTGTCAGACCTGGCAGAAACAGGCTCTGGTGTGTCATGGTGTGTGTCAGGCTTGAGTTCCGTGAGCACCCCCCAGAGAAAACTGAGAAGGTGCTCAGGACCTGGAAATGGAGGTAGCCCGCCCTCCGAAAGCTCTACAGCAGCCTGTAGACCTGGCGTGGACTGCTCTGCAGCAGCAGCAGCTCCCGGAGTCCTGGCGTGGACTGCTCTGCAGCAGCAGCAGCTCCCCGGAGTCCTGGCGTGGACTGCTCTGCAGCAGCAGCAGCTCCCCGGAAGTCCTGGCGTGGACTGCTCTGACAGCAGCAGCAGCTCCCTGGAGTCCTGGCGTGGAAGGTGGACGGCAGTAAAACTGCCTTACTGCCGTGTCATAGTCCCTTACCATCTGCCCGATCCTCTCCATCAGCTCCGGAGAGGAATACATGAGACTGGTCTCTCTAAAGGTCTTAATCTGTCGAGCAAAAACCTTAATCGCTCCTCCAGCTCCTCTGGTGTTGCCTCAGAACACCGAGCTGGAGTAAGCGAAGACAACATGGGCGGGAGCAGCAGCGAGCCTGGGAGACGGCGCTGTGGCAGGCAAAGACGGGGGTCTACCCGCTGCAGCCCTCACGTCAGCCGGCAGGGAAACCACATCCTCGCCAGCCGAACAGGAAGGTGCTCCGCGCCGACGTTTCTTGCGGCGGGAGGAGGTGAGGGCCTCAGTGCCAGACCAGAGTGAGGAGCCAGGGGAGCAGGCAGAGAACGGCGACGAAGGGGACCTGTCCCCCGGACATGGAAACGCCAACCTGGATCAATAAAAGCCGACTGCAGTGCTGACAGCCCTGCAGAATGGCGCAGCGTCTTCTCCGCCTCCCGAGACAGGAAAGTAAAGAGGTCCACCGCACCGCGGCCAGACCCAGGACCAGCAGGTGCGAGCGCCCTGACACTCTCCTGCCTACTATCCACGAGTTCCATTGTTGGCGGAATCATTCTGTTTACGGTCTGTGCTACGGAGGAAAACCCAGAACGCAGACAAGCAGGCAGCATGACGGTAGTTGACTTTAGGCTTTAATTAAACAAAAACTCACTCTTAGAAGAGAGAGAAACAAAACAGAAGCAGGTTGATTGACAGGCATGGCATGGTCCACAAACAAGACATGAGTAGAGATACAATGATGCCGCAATGACTAACAGAACAGGTGTGTATATATGGAGTGAAAACCAGGTGGAGCAAGACAGATTGTCAAGGTGCAGGTGAAGCGGATAAAGATGATTAACAGAACAGAACGTGGCTGGAGCAAGAACAGAAACTCTTTAATACAAACAAAATCTAAAGCATGACCAGAACCAAAAACCAAACTTGACAAAACATGAACAAGACTAAAACATAACCAGAAAAATAATAAACAAAGCATGATTCAAAAACTGTGAAAAACATAAGAAAAAAACAGAAATCAAAAACCAAACAAACCCAAATCATAACACTATGACCTAACTTATTGTTTATTTCTTTGTTTATTATCAGTACCTTGATTTGTAGTTTCTCTCCTGCTGGATTTATAGTAGGGCACTGGGCACCTGGCTCGTCTCCCTGTCTCTGAACCTGCGCTGATTGTGGCACTGTTGCTATAGTTTATATATTATTAGTTTACTGATCTGTAAACTAGAGCCTAAAATGATAAAATCATTACACAGGCTAGTCTTTTACTACCTTGAAATAATGCGCCACAATCTCCTGCTAATGGGACGACTCATGTTTTTTAGGAGGGGGAGGCTCACTCTCTGACCCTCTATCACTGGAACTGAATGCTGACCAAGAGCCGTCAGAATCCCTCTCGACCCCAGAATCACAATTATCTAATTTTTGAAGCATTTCCAATATATCCTCCTAGAACCTATTTGTAGGATGCCAACAATCTGACTGCGTTCTAGAGTGGCCGTTGCTAAGCAACGCTCGCGCATATACTCAGCCGCGGAAAAAAAATATCAATGTAAATAATAGGGCCGTCAAAATAGCGGCTGTGGTAGTTAGATGTAGAAATGATTAGATCTTTTATTTGCTTTGCTATTTTTTTTAAAGAGACATAGAAATACAAAAGACACAGGTTTAGAAAAAGTCAGAATGCCAGGAAGATAAGAGTTTTAATAAGCCAGAGTTATGGCATGTCAAACTTTCAAAACCATCAAATTGACGGCTCTGGGAGTTCTAGTGTTAATAAAGGTCGCTCCTCCTCAAAATCCATCATGCCTTACTTCCGCCGCATCACCTGACAAGCTGTTTCTCATAATTTTATCATCTCTGCCCGTCATGTTCCAGGCCATTCTAACACACTTGCCGATGCTCTCTCTCATTCAAAATTTCAGGTTTTCCGCCACCTCTGCCTTTCAGCCAATGTTTCCCCAAACTCCGATTCCACCCTTCAAAGATCTGAAGTTCGATTAAGCCCCTTTCTTCTCCCTCTACTTCAATCAGCCAATTATTATCACACATCAGGCTTAGCTCCCTCCACCTTTAGGTCTTATTCCTTTGCATGGCAAACATTTTCAAAATTCTGCCTTGCCCATAACACTCCCCTATTCTCTGTCCGCATTCCTACCAATTTAGCTTTCATAGCTTATTGCTTTGACTGTCACCACTTTAAACTCCTCTACATTAGGAGTTTATTGGCTGGTGTTAATTTCTTTTCTAAAGACTCCTACAAAGAACCCACTCAAAGTCTTTTTGCAAACCATTCTATTAAACTTCTTCTTAAAGACATTGCTAAACACAGTCTTACTTAGCCTGATTCCCGAAGATCCATCACTCTACCTATTTTAAAAACTATTCTCACAGCCTTTCGTTCCGGCCCTTACTCTCCCTACCTTAAATCTCTCCTTTCCAGCACCTGGCTTCTCGCTTTTTATGGTTTTCTCAGAGTAGGTGAATTTACTACCCCTTCAAATTCATTCAACCTTGCTAAAGACCTAGAAATCTCTGTTCTTAAGTTTTATACTGACCACTTTAAAATTCATCTCAAACATCCTAAAGGGAAAGGCCCAGTGGCGGATGCTGGTCTTTCAAGGAGGGGAAGCTCAATTTCAAGATCGCTGATTCGCTGATTTGCTGATTTGCTGATTTGCTGATTTTGCTGTCAATCAAAAATGGATTCAGCCTCAGACAGATCATCCAATCATCATGCAGAACCTGAGCGTCCGGGCCAGCCGAGGGCAGCCCACTGCCCCATAGACCCCCAGAGACCCTGAGCGTCTCTGGGGGTGGGAGAAAACCCAGCATTTTTGCTTCGCTATTGCACTCACTGTTTAAAGCACTGTGAAGCTGCGTGAATGAGTTAAAGGAAAGCTGCGTCATTACCAGTGATAAGAAGCTGATTCTGAACAAAAGTTGAGCGCGTTGTAGCGCACCTTTAGTCAATGACATGTACACACAACAGTATATGTTTGATCACTTATTTTTTTGACATTTTAGGGGAAGCTGAGCTTCCCTTGCAGTCTTAGAGCAATCGTCACTGGAAAGGCCCCTGCAACATTTTCATCGCACGCCATATGGCCCATTCTGCCTGTTCCGAGCCATGTTTAAATTTGCTCTTAAACGCCACAAACTCAACTCATCCAGCTTGCCTCGCTTCCTCACGCCTGAAGTTCTTATGTCCGCCTCCTGGTTCCTTAAGTAACTGAGACAAATTCTAGTTCAATGCAATCTACCCCCTCGCCAGTTTTTAGGTCATTCATTCAGAATCAGGGCAGCCACATCAGCTGCGAGTCATGGTGTCTCATCTGCCTCGCACCAACAACTCGGCCGCTGGTCATCTACTGCTTTCAATTCGTATGTCCGACCAGACTTCCATTCTGTGTTAGCTGCTCAATGGTCTATGTGTCGGAGTTCTGGGAGTTTTCTTCTGTTCACCTTTTTTGCCTGCTACTAACCCCATCCAACCTCTAGATGGCACCAGACACACAGGAGAGGAGCAGAACTGCTCCTCCGGCAATCATCGTGAACTGACATCCTTTTTCGTGTTTCCTGTTTCTCAGAACCCCCTAGTGTTAGGTTTTCCCTGGCTCCAGAAACCAAATCCACTCCTTAACTGGTCTTACTGTCAAATAAGTTCCTAGTCCACTAACTGCCTTTCATCCAGTCTACATTCAGCCGTTCTGACCAAACAACCAGAACCTGATCCTGGAACAGCAGAGTACCCAGACTTAACTTCAGTTCCTGAGGAGTATATGGATTTAAAACAGGTCTTCAGTAAGACTAAGGGTCTGTCCTTACCCCCTCACAGGCCATGCAACTGCGCCATTGACCTTCTCTCTGGGGCTCCTCTGCCCTCCAGTTGACTTCATAATATCTCACGCCCTGAACAACAAACCCTCGAAAAATATATCACTGAGTCCCTAGCTGCAGGCATCATTCGTCCCTCATTGTCTCCTCTACCGGCAGGATTTTTCGTTGTGGGGAAAAAAGATGGATCCCTTCGTCCATACATTGCCTACAGGGGACTCAATCTTATCACGATAAAGAACAAATATCCTCTTCCTCTCATCTCTTCCACATTCGAACCTGTACAAGATGCAACCATATTTGTGCATTTCAGCCATGCCATATAGAGAGGCTGGTCGCCTACAGCATATGTGGCAAGGCACATTTTCTCTAAAAAAGGATATCTGAAGACAGAATCCTAATTGTGTGATTGACTTTATTGCTGGTGAAGATTCTCAGGGCTTTCTCAATTCAAAGCTAGTGAAGGAGAAGTTCCAAGCTTTCAAGTTGTTTGGGATGTAACTTTCTGTATATCTAAATTCACATGCAGATTAGACTCTGCTAAAAATAGAGCTTCATTAGTGCTGTTGTTAGCCTGGATCAGTGAGAGTTGTTTTGGTTACACGCAAGAAGGTGTGGGTTGGTTTTTGAAACTGGTCCCACCCACGGCCACACCATACAACCCAAGCCGAGACCAGGGACCCCTCAGGGATCACCAAAAATGCCAGGGGGGAGTCCCCACAGAGTGGCCATCCCCTCGTCCAGGAAAAGTCTGGGAGAACCAGGGCAAGCAGAGCAAATAGAGCCCTTCGCCAGCAACCTAGGACCCAGAGACCTGCTGAGCCAGCCAGGACCTCAGGCACCATGCTGGCCCCTTCAGGTGCAACCCAGTCTCAAAACCCTCATTGTCCATCTGAGCATGACTAAATCCATTAATCCTCCTCCCAACCCCTGACCCTATTGTGCCCCACCCATGCCACCAACCCCCAGCTCACCAAGCCCCGGCCACCACGGTCTCCGGCCCAACCACCAGATCAGGGGAGGCACCTCCCACATGGTGCACAGACAGAGAATATTACAAACGCAAAACTAAACACAAAATATACAGAGATCCAACAAAGCCATGAAGTCGGAATTCACAAAATAAATACACTTCAAGAACCATCTAAGAAAAACATTAAAAATACTTTTTACTAGATTAATTTGTGAGTTGTGGTACACCGGAACACATCTATTTTGCTTTCCATGATGCTCTCTGTGGTGTGTTGGATGGCTGGAAGATAGATAATCATTCTTCTTTGTTCCCTTGAAGGCTTACAGCACCTGTGTCTGTTTTAGATCTTCCCTTTGTGCAAGATACTTTAGCCATTTCCAACAGACAGGTGCATATACAGTACAGACAATAAATGTCAACAATAGGTGTAACCTGAAGCAGTTTCTGAACTTTCAAATAGCTTTTAACACCAAGATTTTTAGGTTAAAGATGCACAGATAGGCAGTAGTAACCTAAAGTTAAGGTCAAAGTATTTGATCGAATTGTAAAATATACATCTTACATACGAAATCTCAAGAAAACATATATAGTACAATTTATATAATATCAAATTTTGCCTTAGTTTCTGTTAACACTAGGACTCCCAGAATTCTAACACTACTAGAACTCCCAAGCCTATCAATTTGAAGGTGAACATTCTGGATGCGAGGGCAGTGATTACGTCATCGCATTACATTGGTCAGAATGCTAAAGGTGTCCTTGCACACTATAAAATTATGGTTTGACAAGAATTAATAATAGTATTTGATCAAAAACTATTATGTTTTATTATTATTTATAAATAGTACTGAAAAATAATACAGAGTAGTGGGTACATTTTTAAAAAAAGCTTTACTAATCTGACCAAAAGCTGGACAGCTCCTTGTTACCCCCCCTTTCACTTTGCGCACCTAAACTAGTGCTAAAAATGCCTTCAGCTCATCCACACTCTTGTCCGAGGAGGAATCATCTCCTAAAACTCTGCGGGCCTCAGCCACCCTGCAGCCCTGAACGTGGATGAGCATTTCGGCATCCACCAAGCAGAGGAACCCGGTTTGGGCATCTTCGATTTGGTGCTCTGTCAACACGTTCTGGCTCTGACGCCTCCCTCTACTTTCTTCCTCCCCTACCACTGTCCACACAGTGCCATCCTTTCCTATTTCCTCCTCTTTCCCAGGTGTGCGCTCGTCTTGCGATGAAAACGCTGTAAAGCGCAGAATAGATTGTTGTTACTGGGCTACTATATCTATGACCTAACTTATTGTTTATTACCTTGTTTTTTAGTTTCTCTCCTGCCAGTGAGCTGGTTTGCTGGGTTTACGAATCCGTAAACTATAGCCTAAAATGATAAAATCATTACACAGGCTAGTCTTTTACTACCTTGAAATAATGCGCCACAATCTCCTGCTAACGGGACGACTCATGTTTTTTAGGCGGGGGAGGCTCACTCTCTGACCCGCTGTCACTGGAACTGAATGCTGACCAAGAGCCGTCAGAATCCCTCTCGACCCCAGAATCACAATCATGTAATTTTTGAAGCATTTCCAATGCCTCTTGAGCAGAAAATATCCTTCTGGAAGCCATTTGTAGGATGCCAACAATCTCCTTCTCAGACTGCGTTCTAGAGTCGCGGTTGCTAGGCAACGCTTGTGCGTATACTCAGCCGCGGGGAAAAAATATCAATGTAAATAATAGGGCCATCAAAATAGTAGCTGTGGTAGTAAGAGGTAGAAATATTTAGATCTTTTATTTATAGACATAGGAATACACAAGACACAGGTTTAGAAAAAGTCAGGATGCCAGGAAGATAAGAGTTTTAATAAACCAGAGCTACGGCATGTCAAACTTTCAAAACCATCAAATTGACGGCTCTGGGAGTTCTAGTGTTAAGATACTCAGGACTGAGTTCATTTTTCAATAAAGAAAGTCCAAGCCAGATTTATGAATAGAAACAATTGAAATTATTATGGAAATTTTTAGTGCCTTGCTTGATTTGTTCTTTGATACTCTACAGGAACTGACAAAAGTATTAGAACCCCTCAGTGTTGTTCCATTCTTCTCTTATATAGTCTTAGAGTAATGGTTTCTCAGCCTTCTCCTTGCACCTCTGTGAGATAATATGTAAGCCACACTGTTAAGATAATGTCTGGGACCACGCCTCTCTGGGTCTCATGAGAGTTACCTTGAAAACTGTTGTAGCTTATAAGGAGAACCTCTGCTTTATCTAGTCAGAACGATTTGGCAGCACTACTGAGCGCATCTCCAATGCTGTAAAAAATCCTTCTCTCTTGCACGATTACAATAAAGCTGATTCTGAGTGACAATCATCGGTCTTTTTCTTGGTAAAAGCAAATTTTTCTACAACAAAATACAGCTCGAGACTATAAAACATTTATATTTAAGACGTGCTTTAAAACTAAATGAAAACCTAAAGATCAGTCAAAAATATCCACACTTTCTGCTCTACCTTATAATGAAATTCCTTAAGCTCAATTAGTTCCAGCCTCATCTTGAAAGCACATATAAAAATAATTTATTTCAAGAAAACTGACTTCATTCGGATAATCCTATATTTAACTACCGAATGAGTTATTAGTGTGAGAATTAAATAATTATGTGTTAATGAGTGTAGCATCCCCATGGTAATCGGTGGCTACTATAGAATTTAATACACTAGGGCAGAAATCACAGTGACACTTTTAGCTTCAGTCTCATTTTTGCTGGTTGATGTATTATAGAATGGTGAGATTGAGTTTTAACACTGCAGTCCATCAGCTGATGGTGCCCTACACTCCATCAAAAAGCTCAGATCCTTTAAAATCTTATAACAGACAGTTAAGTGTTAGTACTCTGCAGTCCACCCCATGAATCCATGTCAGTCAGGACATACATGTTTTTGGCAATGCCATTAACACGACAGTTTTGTCACAGCAGCAGTTCTTTTTACCTTTACCTTGGACATATGCCATATACTGTTTTGTACAGCATAAATAAAACTTCCTATGCTATTAAATCAGTTTGTCTACAGTTCACACTCTAGTATTATTATGGGGGGGATTGGAAATGAATGGAAACTATTGTACAGTACAAATAATGGCTTTACATAAAAAGGTACTCAGAAACTGGGTTGGTCTCATGCACAGGAAAGAGAAGATGAACAAAACAGAAAAAAACATAACTGTTTAGTCAATATGTAAATTAGATATCAAAGACCATAAAGGTTATTAAGTACTGACAAATGTAAACAGGGCTGAAATTTGCAGTGCTGTAGTCATAGCCTTTAAACTTTTTCAAATGTTATCACATTACAACCACAAACTCCAATATATTCTTTTAGGAATTTTTTGTAATACACCTGGGGTGGGCAACTCCACTCCTCGAGTCTCAGCTAAAACACATAAATGGCTCCACCATTAGCAGGCTTCATCAGCAACCAAATGCCAGTCAGGAGGTGTAATTCAATAATTCAAACCAGATATGTTGCAGCAGGGACTCAACTAAAACTTGCAACACACTGATCCAGTCCTGAAGGACTGAGGGGTTTGTTCGTACACATTAGTAATTAATCAGCATCAGCAAGACCAAGGAACACACTGGACAGGTTACAGATAAAGTGGTGGAGAAGTTTAAAGCAGGGTTAGGTTATATAACAATATCCCGAGCTTTAAATGTCTCACTTAGCTCTGTTTGCATGGTAAAACCCCATACCTTCAGAGCCATCCATCTAAACTGACAGGACGAACAGACAATGAGAGCATTAATCAGAGAAGCAGCCAAGAGCCCAGTAGTAATTGTGGAAAAGTTGCAGTGATCACAGATAAGGTGAGAGAGTTTTTTTGACATAACAGTTATTTGCCTGTGCACTCCACAAATCTGACGTTTACATAGAAGAGTGAGAAGAAGAAGCCATTCTTAAAATAAAGCAATACGAGTTTGCTTAGAGCACTCATAATCAGACCAAAACTGAACTTTGTGGCCTACATGCAAAAAAAAAAAAATTAATGGAACATTAACATTATCTATAAACCTGAACACGCTTTTACAATGTAAAACATATTTGTGGCAGCATCATGCTGTGGGGATGCTTTTCAATAGCAGGCCCAGGAGAGCTGGTCAGAGTTAATAAGATTAATGAAGCCAACTACAGAATGATGACCCTTATGTTCAAACAAAAGGGTGTCCATCAGTGCACTTGGCACCAGGACACCCTAGGCAGGAGGTCAATGATCGACTTAGTTGTCATATCATCAGACCTTTGGCCGGATGTTTTGGACACTCGGGTGAAGAGAGGGGCTGAACTGTCCACTGATCACCACCTGGTGGTGAGTTGGATCCGCTGGAGGAGGAGAAAGCCAGACAGACTTGGCAGGCCCAAGCGCATAGTGAGGGTCTGCTGGCAACGTATGGCGGAGCCCTTGGCCAGGGATGTATTCAACTCTCACCTCTGGGAGAGCTTTGACCAGATTCCGAGGGATGTTGGAGACATAGAGTCCGAGTGGACCATGTTCTCCGCATCTATTGTCGGTGCTGCCGCCCGTAGCTGCGGCCGTAATCCCTGAAGTCGGTGGTGGACACCGGCAGTAGGGGACGCTGTCAAGCTGAAGAAGGAGTCCAATCGGCTGTGGTTGGCTTGTGGGACTCCTGAGGCGGCTGATGGGTACCGTGAGGCCAAGCGTGCTGCGGCCCGGGCTGTGGCAGAGGCAAAAACTCGGGCCTGGGAGGAGTTCATTGAGGCCATGGAGAAGGACTACTGGTTGGCCTCGAAGCGATTCTGGCAAACCGTCCGGCGTCCGGCGTACTACAGAATGATCTTGGAAGGAAACCTGTTAAAGGAGACAAAGGTCAACAACCCTAAACATACAGCCAGGGCTACAATTGCATGGTTTAGATTGAAGCATATTCATTTGATAGAATGGTCCATTCAAACTCAAATGGGAATCTGTGACGAAACATTTAAAATTCATGTTTAAAGGCACTCCCTATCTCCATCCAGAGTGAATACCTTTCCAGTGCTGTGTCTACCAAGATATAATTGTTTCATAAAATGACATTCAGTAGAAAGTTGACAGAAAATATATTTTACTACTTGTTCCACAACTGTTATCACAGTGTTATTCTAGCTCTAAATTCAATCTTTGTTTTCCCAGAAGATTTTGTACTTTGTGACAAATGGAAGTGGGGAAGTAAATCGAGGCTTATCAGGAAACCATCTAAATGTCAATGCTGCCATTCTTCGAAGACCACTCTGCAAAACCTCTAATGGCTGATCTGATCTTTATCATACATTTTCTCTCAGCTATAAAGATACCAGAAGGTGGAATATATCATCAAAAGAACACACTTTCCCAAATAAAAATAGGAGTAATTACGCCCTTCACTGTGCCCTCTATGTGTAAATTATGTTAGTGTAATTTCCAGATCATACAGAGAGGAATCAAATAAAACATGGACTCTGTCCTCAGCTGAAAAGACATCTTTAAAATTAGTCCCTGCTTTGTACAACATGTACAACAGAAAAAAAGTATCTTGCAAACCATTATGCAGTGTTTCTTTGTTCATACTCTTATAACTGGGGGGGGGGGGGGGGGGGGGGGGGGTGGGGGGGGGGGGGGGGGGGGGGGGGGGGGGGGGGGGGGGGGGGGGTGGGGGGGGGGGGGGGGGGGGTTGGGGGGGGGGGGGGGGGGGGGGGGGAGGGTGGGGGGGGGGGGGGGGGGGGGGTGGGGGGGGGGGGGGGGGGGAGGGATTGGGGGCCCGGGGGGGGGGGGGGGGGGGGGGGGGTTTTGGGGGGGGGGGGGGTTTGTGGGGGGGGGGGGGGGGGGTTTTGGGGGGGGGCTTGTGTGGGGTTTTTTTTTTTTGGGGGGGGGGGGGGGGGGGGGGTTTTTTTTTTTGGGGGGGGGGGGGGGGGGGGGGGGGGGGGGGGGGGGGGGGGGGGGGGGGGGGGGGGGGGGGGGGGGGGGGGGGGGGGGGGGGGGGGGTTTGGGGGGGGGGGTTTTGGGGGGGGGGGGCCCCTGGTTTGGGGGGGGGGGGGGGGGGGGGGGGGGGGGGGGGGTTGGGGGGGGGGGGGGGGTTTTTTGGGGGGGGGGGGGGGGGGGGGGGGGGGGGGGGGGGGTTTTTTTTTTTTTTTTGTTGGGGGGGGGGGGGGGGGGGGGGGGGGGGGGGGGGGTTTTGGGGGAAAAAAAAAAAAAAAAAAAGGGGGGGGGGGGGGGGGGGGGGGGGGGGTTTTTTGGGGGGGGGGGGGGGGGGGGTGGGTTTTTGTTTTTTTTTTTGGGGGGGTTTTGGGGGGGGGGGGGGGGGGGGGGTTTTTTTTTTTGGTTTTTTGGGGGGGGGGGGGGGGGGGGGGTTTTTTTGGGGGGAGGGGGGGGGGCGGGGGGGGGGGGGGGGGGGGGGGGGTTGGGGGGCGGGGTTTTTTGGGGGGGGGGGGGGGGGGGGGGTAAAAGAGGTATGCCACAATGTCATTTCCCCCATTTTAAAATCATTGTCAAAAAAGGCTTTGAAAAATTTGAAAAAATTTATTTTATAAAAAAAAACCCCCTACCATTAATAAATCATAGGCCCATCTGGGAGAAATGATTGATTTCATCAGAGTGAGTAAAAGACAGAATCATCCATGTTTTTATTCCTCACAACTCTGGCACTCCCTGCTGTGCTCACTGTCATTCCTATGAAGCCGCAAAGGAGTTAGCAGCAGGCATTGTGTTTATGTGTTTGTATTGGCTCCTTTCTGTCTGTATGTCAGTGGGAGTAATGAAGCAGAGGATAAAGCTGACATGAAGTCTATCAAATAGTCTAATTTCGAAAAAATCCTGATTCGACTTAGTCTATTAATCAAATGCACATACACAATACAAGTTTAAATGTATCAACCTTATGCACCAATTCCTCCTAGATTCAAGCTATTTGATAGACATAAAAGTAAGTGGGAGCCCATTCTAAATAAAAAACCTATTGCACTGCTTTGGGGCACCTAGCCTGCCACAACTTTCAACTATCCCTGTGACAATACAATTAATTACTATTTTAGTATAAGAAAATGTATCTTGTTCAATCAGGAAAGGGGATGATATTTATTTAAGTGGCTCTTAGTACTATGTCACATTTAAAGGCAGTTGTTGTCAAACTCAGTAAGCTGTGGAGCTGAGCTTTTACCAGGTACCACCTTAGTGATTGATATCTTTACAACTGTTCTACAACAGGTCTTGTATGGTGAGCATGTTGCTACAAGTGATAGGAAATACAAATGGTAGAGTAACATATTAGCTTGTACTGCACTGCATTATACTGTAGGTTTTTTTGAATTTGGAACTAGAGCAGTTAAATCTGGTTTTGATATCATTTCCAGATCCAACATTAGAGGTAAATTGTAAGCAGGATAATAGCCACCAGCATTTGTTCAGGTTTGACTTTCATCCACTTTAGTTTGACTGGGAGTTCTCAATTTATTTTATTTATTTATTGTACTTGTACTCGTACTCATACTCGTCGTCTTCCGATTTATCCAGGACTGGGTCGTAGGGGCAGCAGACTTAGCAGAGACACCCAGACGTTTCTCTCCCTAGACACCTCCTCCAGCTCCTCCGGGGGGAGTCCAAGGCGTTCCCTGACCAGCCGAGAGACATAGTCCCTCCAGTGTGTCCTGGGCCGTCCCCTGGGCCTCCTCCCGGTGGGACGTGACTGGAACACCTCCCAAGGAAGGCATCCGGGAGACATCCGGTATAGATGCCCGAGCCCCTCCAGGATGGCCAAGCTCCTCACCCTATCTCTAAGGGAGTGCCCAGCCACCCTACGGAGTCCAACATGCACAGGGAACAGGTCCGACTTAGTGCTGGCAATGCAGACCAAACTCAATTCAATTCAATTCAGTTTTACTTATATAGCACCAATTCACAACACATGTTGTCTCAAGGCACTTCACAAAAGTCAGGTACATAAATTCCAATTAGTCCTAACCATTGAACAGTGCAGTCAGAGTTAGCTATTTATTCAAATTGGATAAAAAGTTTTTCTGTCTAAGGAAACCCAGCAGATTGCATCCAGTCAGTGACTTGCAGCATTCCCTCCTCCCGGATGAGCATGTAGAGAGTGGACAGACACTGGCATTGACTTTGCAGCAATCCGTCATACTGAGCATGCATGTAGAGACAGTGGAGAGGAAAAACTCCCTTTTAACAGGAAGAAACCTCCAGCAGAACCAGGCTCAGTGTGAGCGGCCATCTGCCACGACCGACTGGGGGTTAGAGAAAATAGAGCAGAGACACACAGAGAACAAAGAAGCACTGATCTAGCAATACTTTCTATGGGAAGGAATAGTAAATGTTAATGGATGTAGCACCTTTAGTCGTTTCACCTAGAAAGAAAGAACATATAAACTCTGAGCCAGTTTTCAAGGTTAGAGTCTGAAAGAGAGCACATATAATTAGTTAAAGCAAAAGCTCAGTCAATCGACATTTCTAGGAGAGAGAAAGTGTTAAACACTAAAAGACAGGGCCATATCAGGTTCCCTCCCTGATAAATTAAGCCACTCTAACTATAAGCTTTATCAAAAAGGAAAGTTTTAAGCCTAGCCTTAAAAGTAGACAGGGTGTCCGCCTCATGGACCAAAACCGGGAGCTGGTTCCACAGGAGAGGAGCCTGATAACTAAAGGATCCCGCAGCTACGGCAGCAGCATCGACAATAGATGCGGATAACATGGTCCACTCGGACTCTATGTCTCCAACATCCCCCGGAATCTGGACAAAGCTCTCCCGGAGGTGGGAGTTGAATACATCCCTGGCCGAGGGCTCCGCCAGACATTCCCAGCAGACCCTCACTATGGGCTTGGGCCTGCCAAGTCTGTCCGGCTTTCTCCTCCTCCAGCGGATCCAACTCACCACCAGGTGGTGATCAGTGGACAGCTCAGCCCCTCTCTTCACCCGAGTGTCTAAAACATGCGGCCGAAGGTCTGATGATATGACAACTAAGTCGATCATTGACCACCTGCCTAGGGTGTCCTGGTGCCAAGTGCACTGATGGAAACCATTATGTTTGAACATGGTGTTCATTATGGATAACCCGTGACTAGCACAGAAGTCCAATAACAAAGCACCACTCGGATTCAGATCGGGGAGGCCATTCCTCCCGGTCACGCCTCTCCAGGTGTCACTTTCGTTTCCCACGTGGGCGTTGAAATCCCCCAGCAGAATAATGGAGTTCCTGGGAGGGGCACTATACAGCACCCCTGACAGGGATGCCAAGAAGGCCGGGTACTCTGCACTACCGCTCGGCCCGTAGGCCGAAACGACAGTCAGAGACCTGTCCCCAACCCGAAGGCGCAGGGATGCGACCCTCTCATCCACTGGGGTAAACCCCAACACGAGACGGCTGAGCTGGGGGGGATCAGGCCGGGCCCTCTTGAAGCTCATCAACAGAATGCCAAGAGCGTGCATAGCAGTAATCAAAGCAAAAGGTGGCTATTTTGAAAAACCTAGAATATAAGACATATTTTCATTTTTTTCACACTTTTTTGTTCAGTATATAATTCCACGTGTTAATTCATAGCTTTGATGCCTTCAGTGTGAAGCTACAATATTCATAGTCATGAAAATACAGAAAAATCTTTGAATGAGAAGGTGTGTCCAAACTTTTGGTCTGTACTGTATATATATGTAGATATATATAGATATATCTATAGATATATACTGTATATATAGATATATATAGATATAACTATATATGTAACCTCCCTATTTTCTTTGTATTTTCTCTACACCTTTGCTGTTCTCCTTTACTTTAATAATGAATAAAAGGCGTTCTTTTTTCCAACAAAGTACCAAAGATTGTACAAAGCAACTTCATATTCATGAATACTGCATCATTGTGGTTTGGGGGGTCTGGAACAGATTCATTGTTTTTCAATTCATTACAATGAGGAAAATGGATTCCACATATGAATAATTCCAGATAAGAGCTCCATCACGGAACAAATTAAATTATAAAGTACAGGTACCACCAGGGTTTTTTTTAGAAAATTGAAACGTTGGGGACTTTAGCCCCAGCCTTAACTAGTTTAAGTTTCCTAAGACAGTAGCCCAGTTTATAAGTAATTTAGAAATAAACTAATATAGAACATGCTGTACCAGTCCTCTGCCTTGGCTGGGTTTTCATTCAATGTAAATTATTGTGAATCAAACAAAAAAGGTTTACAATAATTTTACTTGGTTTTACATTTTTGTTAGTAGTTGAGGAAAAGAATAAAGAGAAACTAAGTTTAGAATAGATAAAAAAACATTTTGCTGAAGCAGATAATTTTGTGATATTTAGAAAAAAACTTCATCTGAATTTCTGCTCATTCCGTCTGACTAAAGTTGTTCATGAACTCTATATTTACTATGGGTCAAATAAATGTGCTTCTTTTCTCATCTACATAAATAACCATTTTAAATGTTACTCTCATCAAATCGTTCCACTCCTGAGGCTCCAGGGTTGTAATTTCCTACATTTTAAAAATGGAAACTAGTATAAAGTTGATTTTCTTAAATCTTCAAATGGTAAGATCCGAAAAACACATTTATTTTAATTATGCTTTTAAAACATTAGATTAAAATTAATTCGCTAAACATGGTCCTTCTTTCATGAACCTGTTCTGTTTGACTATCATCTTTCCAGCCCTTCTTTCCACTTATGAAGTAACTATTTTCATTTTCATTTGACCAGATATTTTTCACATCATAATGCAAATCCAGCTAGAAACTCACAGAGATGATTCCAATTGATGCTATCATGGCCAGGCCATTTACATTAATTGAATGTAAATTATTGTGAATCAAACAAAAAAGGTTTACATTAATTTTACTTGGTTGTAAAATTTTGTTAGTAGTTAAAGAAAAGAATGAATAGACAGAGTTTATAATAGATAAAAAAACATTTTGCTGAAGCAGATAATGACACATTTTGTGATATTGAGAAAAAAACTTAATCTGAATTTCTGCTCATTTCATCTGACTAAAGTTGTTCATGAACTCTATATTTACTATGGGTCAAATAAATGTGCTTCTTTTCTCATCTATGTAAATTAACTTTTTAAATGTTACTCTCATCAAATCGTTCCACTCCTGAGGCTCCAGGGTTGTAATTTCCTACATTTCAAAAATGGAAAATAGTATAAAGTTGATTTTCTTAAATCTTCAAATGGTAAGATCCTAAAAACATATTTATTTATTTATTTTAATTATGTTTTGAAACATTGGATTAAAATTAATTCTCTAAACATGGTCCTTCTTTCATGAACCTGTTCTGTTTGACTATCATCTTTCCAGCCCTTCTTTCCACTTATGAAGTAACTATTTTCATTTTTATTTGACCAGATAGTTTCCACATCTCAATGCAAATCCAGCTAGAAACTCGCAGAGAGGATTCCTACTGTTTGCTGTCATGGCCAGGCCATTTAACTTTAACTGTCGCTTAGGTGAAAGTCCCTCTGCTCTCGGTTACTCATAATGACCATGATGATGCTCATTAGTGAGCCTCCATCTCATGTCTTGCTGGGTGAATAAGTGATTAGCTGTAGCTTACAATTAGGCATTTTAGCCAGCATTCAGGGTTTTCCATTTACTTCAGCCTGGTTTATGCCTGCTCCACGGCTGCTTTGACATGGGCTGTCTCCCTTATTGTAGTCCTGTCCGAGGTGCTCAGTGTAAATTTTCAGGTAATGAATGAAGCAGAGCAATGGTCCTGGACTAAACAGAAAATGGCCAGTCCGCCACTACATGTGCACGTAATTGCGCAGTTGCGATGCCAGGTGTGGCTCAGTTTAGGTTAGGCAGAACGGGCAGTGATTATATGGAATACAACAGAAAAAATCTGATTGCTTTTAGATAAAAATATAATGTCTTATGTCATTCTGGGGCCTAATATATCAATTTTAACTGACATGTTCTTCTAAAAAAAACATTGGGGCTTCAGCCCCAGGGGCCGGGTGACAAGTCTAAGAACCTGTACCTCAGAGCTAGCCTACATGCACCTGCATTCATTTTTCACCAGACAATTAAACTGCTATTTAGCTGGCATCTGAATATATATATATATATAATATATATATAATTATATATATATATATATATAACTAAACATAATTCAGTTTTAGAAAATCAACTCAGCTGTGGTTGGTAATGATTACAGAGCTTTCAAAATTAGATAGTATCATTCTATCTTACTGCTTCCATATGTTTCGTTTGGAAGTCTTTGGGGACTGATTCCACTTATTGCATTTCTGACCTGCAATGCTTCATTCTTCCAACTCTAAAACAATGCAAAACATCGACAGACTCTCTCTGATGCAGAAAAGCTTGTTTATGCCTTTTTCTCCTCCAGGCTGGACTATTGCAATGCCCTTCTCATTGGAATTCTTGGCAAGAACATACAAAAATCACAGTATGTTCAGAACAGCGCTGCCAGGATCCTGATGAGAGTGCGTAAATATGAACTTATCAGCCCCATTCTTTGTTCGCTTCACTGGCTTCCTGTCTATTCCTGGATCACTTACAAAATTTCTCTGCTCACTTTCTACTGTCTGTATAGTAATGCGGCGTCTTACTTAAAAGGCATTCTCACCCTTCACTGTCCCTCATGCACTCTCTGCTCCTCCACCTTCTTTACATTCCCAGGACACGCTCCCTCACCGTAGAAGATCGGGCCTTTTCCTGCCCTGCCCCTCAGCATGTTGAACACTCAGCTTCCACATCTGAGTGAAACAGGCTTGAAAACCTTTCTTTTCACTCAATGTTTTTTAATGGTTTCCCTTTATATGTCGCGTCCTGTTTCTCTTTTTCTTCTGGATTTATTGCACTCACTACTTTTTTGTGTTTTATCTGAATTTTATTGTCAATGTAGCACTTTGAGATTTTTTTGCAAATGTAAAGTTCATTAAAAGTAACATTTATTATTATAAAAATTTGCTTCCCCACTTTTATAATTAAACATTGAGTAGGTTTAAATGTCTTTTGTGAAGCACTAACTTATTCAGGTATTATTTTACACATAACTTATTTAGGAAAATGTTTTTAGTGCTTGAAGTTAATAATTAACTTTTGAGTGGCAGATTGCTCTTGTACTCTATGCACTCTCGACTACTTAAAAAAGACTTAAAAAAGGTAGGAGGTCAGCTTTATATTTTATATTAATATTTGTTTATTGATAGTGAGGGCTATGTTTTATTCTTATTCTGAAATATGCATGCTTCTAGTGGAAATATGTCCCTGTCATCCTTCCTGGAAGTCCCCTCTTTGTGTGTCGACATTTCCCAGCAGTGCTTGATGTATATCTGACCTTTGATGTTGTAGCTGTATATATCCTGCAGCCTCAGGCCCAATTAAAGCCAACAAACACTGAGGCCCTCTAACCCTCCACCTAAGTTATACTTTATTCTCACCCTACCCCACAGTGTTGCACCTATTGCTTGTCCCCCTTTACAGATTTCCTCTTGTCTTGATCTTTTTTGCCCTTCTGCCACCTAAATCTTCTTTCCTGCTCATTTATATTTAATTTTACCATTTTCTATGTGCTGTTTTTTTAGTTTTTTTTTTTACTTACAATCATTCTTCAATCGCATCCATCTTTTTTTCACATTTAGGTAGTAGTTGCTAGAAACCTTGGAACTAATTTTCTGCAAATTCCTCATTTCCTGGCTTGATACATGGTGGGCTTCATGTGGAGGCAATATCTGAACCTCATATTTTAGCAGTTCTAGCAAGTGAAAATGTGGTACATCCTCACAAAATATCTACTGTTTTAAATAGATATAATAATTGAGTTCATAAGATTGTTAAAGCAAACAGGATATTATATGTGCAATTCCTTTTTAAGTACTGGACAATCAAGAATTGCACATGGAGTAGACAGTGTGTGTAAGTCCCTCATCCATACTGGATTGAGACCACCTACCACACTAATGACCCATCAGAATGTGAATGGATTGCAGCCAAATTCTCTAAAACCTTTTTCAGTTTGAAAAGTAGTTGTTTTTTTTCTTCAGTTTCCTTTGCCCTCAAGATGCTTTAATGCACCCTCACCAAACTCTATGGCTCAGCAGCCTACTCCCATGATGATCCTACTATGTATTCCCATTATCACATTACACCCTGGCCCCCTTTGCCTGGCACACCTTTCACACCTCACAAAAGTTGAAACTATGCACCAATAGATCACACAATGCTTCTACAATCCTATTGCCATGGGTACCTCATCTGTGCTACATTTTATTTCTAATAATATGCAGAATTTTCCCATATGTTTGGGATATTTCCAAGCCTCCATCATCATTATTAGGTGGAGTGAAGTCATTGTGTTGAAGCATTAGGATTTATAAGTATAGTTTTCTTTGTCATAACAGAAGACGTAAAGATCTGTTTCCTCCAGCATAAGGGTGCATCTGATCAGTGTTGGAAACGTTACTTTAAAAAAAGTAATTAGTTATAGTTACTAGTTACTTCTCTCAAAAGGTAACTGAGTAAGTAACTCAGTTAGTAGACTATCAAAGTAACTAGTTTCCAGGCAAGTAACTATTCAGTTACTCTTTAGAATCTAAAATGATGTTACAAAGTGCTGACCAGAAAAATTAAGCCTTTTCTGTTTCTATGGTATGATTGTCGGCGCTCGCGCTGGCCAAAGCAGGGCTCGGGTTGTTAGCCACAAGTGTTGTGGAAGGGTGAGACGATTAGGGTGACTAGATATCAAATAACCGAATGTTTTAACCGACAACAAAGATGCTTATGAGGCATAAATTTATTTATGAGGCGACTTTATAGAACACATTACCAACACTACTATGACGTCATAAATTTTTATTTAATTAAGATCTCACATTACATTCATCAGTCTCTGCTCTGCCTGTTGGTGCACAACAATGAATTAGCACCAGTTTGAAAAAAAACGTTATAAGTGTTTAATGTTTAACACTGGTAATCTCTGCTGCTGTTACCTTGTCTGTCTGGCAGTCATCTCTAGGTTTGAGTAAAAAAGGAGTCCTTAGATCAGCAGGTGGGTTTTTAGCTGTGCATTTTTTGTGCGACTCACTTTGCGACTCACACTGTAAGTGTCGCTTCACATTGTGCTCCCCTCTGTGTGAAATTAATAATAACTTTGGCAAACTTCATAACAATCCCTTTTCTTTTCCGTGACGTACTTTCCATTATATTCTGTATTGCCTACTGATGTAAGCTATTCAAGAAAATCCTTTTCTTGTTTTATTTCACTAGCATTGTGGCAGGCAGGTTGGTCATGACGTGGGATGCTGCTGCGTATTTTGATTGACAGCTGATGCGGCTTTGTAATGATAACTGCAGCTCTGCTTTCTTTACATTTCAGAAGAGCTCCAGATGAATAGTTTTTTGACTTATCATAATTTGACCTAGTCAAATGTGGGACATTGTTTCTCTTTGAGGGACATCGGGTAAGTCATAAAAAATGCGGCACAGTCCAGCACAAATCGGAACATTTGGTCATCCTAGAGACGATGTGAGGTACTTCATAAGGTTGGAGTTACTGGTCACGGGTGTGGATAATTTCTTTGTTTCTGGACATAACTTGCAAATCACATGCACATTTTTGCCTTTAACTTCAGTGAACGTGAAATACTGCCTATACTTCCAACTTTCGAACGCCGTCTGAGTTGACTCCCCTCCATTGTCATGTTTCTCTCTTGCTGTTGGTTTACTCTGTCTGTGTGGTGAAAACCTGATGCCTACCTGATGTGTTTGATTTGCTGTGCAAGTGTTGTTTGATCGCGGAGCGCAGATGTGATCAGCAAGGTGCGTGTGTTTCAGGAGTTAGAAGTTGGACTTTTAAAAGTTTTCCATTCAAAGCAGCTGTGGTCTGGGCCTCATGGCCTGACCACTCCTTTGTCCCAGTTTTATTACTGGGGTTTTTCCACTGAGTTTCCGCCTCAGAGTCTTATGACGCTTTGCTCGAGATTTGGGGCAATCAGCTGCTACCGTCTACCATCTGATCGGCAAAAATCGAGACATCAACAAGTTAACTCAAATTGCACATTTTGTCAATAAAACAGCTGGTTTGATCTTCATAGACACTCAATGCGCATACATTTTCTTTTATTATTGTTGTTCAGTAGTCATTTTTATCCCCTTTGTGTAGAATAGTGCTTGTTAATTAGGTGAAGGTTTTTGGACCACAATAGTAATTATATCAGGGCTATATGGCCAATAAATGTTACATATATATAAAGAGATATGTTTGTGTTTATTTTATGCTAGAGTGATTTATCTGTCAAAATAAGGTCAAAGTTTCCCCACCAATTGGTGAAGCAGCTGATTAAACAGTGAAATTTAGTGTGGTTTGATTAATAATTATCAATTATTAATGATAAATAACTAATTGTAATTAAGTGCTTTGAGCACATAATCACAACAGCAGAGGACATCTCTGACTTTTATTCGTAAGCAAGATTTTTGGTTGAGAAAATTATTTTTCTCAATTAGGATTTTCAATTATAATTTTGATAAATATTAATTAATTAATAATCATAATCCTTACATACACTTAGAGTTGCCATCAAAGAAAAAGTTGTTTAGCAAACTCACAAAAGTATTTGAACATGCTAAACATGTGCAAACCAGTTTGCATGATTCTGTTTACCCACACAACAAAAAATGGACGCTCAACCCTTTAAACAGCACAACCAAGCAAATAGAATTTCGCTGAGCAGACAGTTAGTCCAAATGTAAATAAGGCTTTATACATGCAATAAGGTGACCATTTTGCCTATATCTGTGTACATTTGCACATATATAAAATATGAAAACATCCATAAAATATTAAATGAAAATAAATGACAGCCAGATAAAAATATACTGAATAATTTGTTCTTGTTGCGTTACAAAATCCCCCCACAAAACTGTAGATTGTGAAACTTTATGTAGACAATAACAGAAAGAACTCTTAGAGAATGAAGGTCCATTCTCACCATACAACATGGGTAAGACAAACGTTTTTCACCAGTCTCCCTGGTGCCTGCTCGGCTGTTGCACTGAGGATGGAGGAGAACTAATGGTACTGGTGGATGGTGAGAACACAGCCGACCTTTTTCGGCAACAAATACCAAGCACCCTTTAATTTAATTTATTAACTTAAAATAAAAGGATATGATCTAGGTCAAGACAGCACACATGTCTTTTATTTTTAAATTATAAATTGATACGGTGCATATGTGTATAGACACATTTTAATAACTTTAAAATCTTTAGAATTTAGGAGCAACTGTGGCTCTAGAAATCTATAGGTCAATCTTGATGCTTCTGATGTGTAGTGGTTTTGGACAAAATAGGACAAATGCCAAAACATGTACCTTAAATGAAGTGCACATACTGCAATTTAGTTTGTTCTCTGGAAATGAAAGGCACTCTATTTACTATAGTCCTGCTTTTATAAGTTATCCCTTATGCTTATTCTTGTTTGGTGTTGTCCTTATTAGTTAATGCTTTCATGTTTTATTTTTCTCTTTAAATTTCTACCAGCTCATCTGTGTTAAATAGTGTCATACCTTCAGCTGCTCTGCCTTTTTTTTTCCCTCAGCTGCAACTTATCTTCTTTGAGTACTCATTTGGTTTGCTTGTCATTTCTCTTGCCTGCCTTTTTAAGCTCTGTTATTCTCATTGTTCTCCATTGGAGGGTGATGTGCCCCAGATATACAGATATACGTAATATACACACATTAAAAATATTATTATATAATTATATATATTATTAAAAATTTTTTTTATAATATTATATATATGTAGTCAGGCAATACATCCAATTAATCTTAATCATTAAAAAAGTAGTGATTTTTGTTATTTTTTCAAATTTGGATAAAAAGTTTTTTTTATCTAAGGAAACCCCAGATTGCTCCGTCATGACTTTCAGCATTCAATCCTCCCGGATAGCATGTAGAGACAGGGACAGTCACTCGTTGACTTTTCGCAAACCCCCATACGGCATGATGTAGGACGTGGGGAGGAAAAAAATCCTTTTTTTCAGGAAGAAACCCCGCAGAACCAGGGTCAGTGTGAGCATTTATCTGCCCCAGCACTGGGGGTTAGAGAGAACAGAGCAAGGGAAAAAAGAGAAAAAAGAAGACTGATCCAGTGTACTTTTTTAGGGAAGGAAAAAGGAAATGTTTAAAGTTTTTAGCTCCTTTAGCGTTTCCCTAGAAAGAAGGAACAGATAAACTCTGACCCAGTTTTCAATTTAGAGTCTGAAGAGAGCAATAGAGTTTTAAAAATCGTGTCCCTCGTTGTACCCTGGTGTCCCCTGTTTTCCCTACATTTTCCCCAATGATAACCAGGTGCAAGTGTGCCACGGCCCATCCACCCATTACTTGTACTGGCCGTGTGCCATATGGTCCCATTGCCCTTATGACTTGTATCCTATGGCCCATTGCCGTGTCCCTCGTATACACCTGGTGTCCTGGTTTTCCTTATGGGCCACCAGGTGCATGGAGCCACGGCCACCAATACTATCCTATGGCCCATTGACTTGTACTTTTCCCTTATGGGCCACCAGGTCCATGGTTTTCCCTTATGGGTCACCAGCCCACGGCCAATACTATCCTATGGCCCATGCCACTTGTACTACCGTGTCCCTCGTATACACCTGGTGTCCCCCTGGTTTTCCCTTATGGGCCACCAGGTGCATGCTGATTCTTGTGCCACGGCCAATACTATCCTATCCCATTGACTTGTACTGGACCGTGTCCCTCGTATACACCTGGTGTCCCTGGTTTTCCCTTATGGGCCACCATGGGTACACTTGGATGGACAACCCTTTGGGCATGTATCCCCTCCATACCACACTTTGCCATTTTTCCGGGCCATTCATTGACTTGTACTGGCCGTGTCCCTCGTATACACCTGGTGTGAGTGCCACGCCACGGCCAATACTATCCTATGGCCCATTGACTTGTACTGGCCGTGTCCCCCTCGTATACACCTGGTGTCCCCCGTTTTCCCTTATGACCCACCAAGCGGGTGAAAGTGCTAAGGCGAACACTCGGCTTGGGAAAGGAACAGTGAGGTGTGCTGGCTCTCTCCCTTGCTATCACCTGGCGTCCCCCGTTTTCCCTCAGGGCCCACCGAGTGGGAGGTACGCGTCCCGCACATCTCCCCACACCCCCGCGTCCCTCCGCGGTCGTCGCCTCCGATCGGCGGCGGTTAAGGGAAACGGGGGACACCGGGTGTATAAGAGGGACGCGGCCGGCACCCGTAAGGGAAACGAGGGACACCGGGTGTATAAGAGGGACGCGGCCGGCACCCGTAAGGGAAACTGGGGACACCGGGTGTATACGAGGGCCACGGACCACCCCGCCTTAAGGGAAAAACGAGGGACACCGGGTGTATGGCGGAACCGCGGCGGCTTTGGGGATTTTTCCCGGGCGCACCGTGCGACCGGGACACGCGGGCCCCGGCATTCCACGGTCCCGGGGGGCCGGGGACGCACGCGCCGGCGCGCCCCGCCGGGCCGCTCCCGCTCTAGAAGCCCGTAAGGGAAAAGGGCCTGGCCAATGCGGGTCTACCTATGGGAAACCTTCGCGGAAACAAGCGTATTGGACGTCCAAGTTTCTGCTGGCAACAACTTAATGCTCACCTTCTACCGATGATGCACTTGGCCCTTCTTTCAGTGTTTAACCCTTTCTCTCTCCTAGACATGGCAATTGACTGAGCTTTTGCTGTGACTAAATCTATGTGCTCTCTTTCAGACTCTAAACTTGAAAACTGGCTCAGAGTTTATGTGTTCCTTCTTTCTAGGTGAAACGACTAAAGGAGCTACATCCATTAACATTTTTTTTCGTTCCCATAGAAAAGTACTCCTGGATCAGTGCTTCTTTGTTCTTTTTCCTTCTCTGCTCTTTTCTCTCTAACCCCCAGTCGGTCGTGGCAGATGGCCGCTCAACTGAGCCTGGTTCTGCTGGAATGTTTCTTTCCTTTTCTTAATCATTGAACAGTGCAGCCAGATTCTGTTATTTATTCAAATTGGATAAAAAGTTTTTTCTATCTAAGGAAACCCAGCAGATTGCATCCAGTCAGTGACTTGCAGCATTCACTCCTCCCGGATGAACATGTAGAGACAGTGGACAGTCACTGGCGTTGACTTTGCAGCAATCCCTCATACTGAGCATGCATGTAGCGACAGTGGAGAGGAAAACTCCCTTTTAACAGGAAGAAACCTCCAGCAGAACCAGGCTCAGTGTGAGCGGCCATCTGCCACGACCGACTGGGGGTTAGAGAGAACAGAGCAGAGACACAAAGAGAACAAAGAAGCACTGATCCAGGAGTACTTTCTATGGGAAGGAAAAGTAAATGTTAATGGATGTAGCTCCTTTAGTCGTTTCATCTAGAAAAGGAAGAACAGATAAACTCTGAGCCAGTTTTCAATGTTAGAGTCTGAAAGAGAGCACATAGAGTTAGTCACAGTAGAAGCTCAGTCAGTAGCTATGTCTAGGAGAGAGAAAGGGTTAAACACTGAAAGACAGGGCCATGTGGATCATCGGTAGAGGGTGAGCATTAAGTTGATCTGCAGAAGCTTTAGATAAAGCCCCCCTCTCCAGAAAGGTGTCACAGGTATGACACAGATCAGGCCAGTGTTTAGCTTCAGACAGGAATGAGAAAAAAGAGAGAGAACAAAGTTAATTAGCTGAAATAACATCAAATAATTCAAAATTGGGAGAACCAGCTGAGCTGACGAAACCAGTGACAAGAAAACCTAAAGTGAAACAGAAGCTGTCAAAATCTACAAAATTGTCTCTTGACAATAAATCCAGGCAGCCTCCAGCCAGGCTAAGCTAACCTACTCAGCATTGAAAAAAACAGTGGCTAAGGCTGAGACGTAAATCCAGGGACAAAAACAGTTCAATTCCAGCCTTAGAGGCGTCAGACAAGGGGCAGGCAGAGACATAAACCAGAGGGCAGAAAACATTTTATACTAAAACCTGTCCAAAGGATCCAATCCGTCTCAGTCAGCAAGAAGAGGAATAATCCGTAAGACAAGGCAAGGTCATGGAACGAGATCAGTCAATGGAGGGTGTGTTTGCTGGATAACCTCACAAAATCAAACTGAGCATGTTTAGGGAAACCTGGTGCCTGTTGAAGAGGGCTTTACTTATCCAACTGCAGAGCTCGGTAAGAGCGGTGTGGCATGACGACTGATTGGTTTCATTGAAAACAGCAGCAGCAGGCACTGCCATTCAGAACAGAAGCCCACTGAAGCAGAGAGTTTCTTTTGTACATGATGAGGAAGCATTGGCAGAAGAGTAAGAATGTTAATGGATGTAGCTCCTCAGTCGTTTCACCTAGAAAGAAAAAAAACAGATAAACTCTGAGCCAGTTTTCAAGTTAGAGTCTGAAAGAGAGCACAGAGAGTTAGTCACAGTAAAAGCTCAGTCAGTAGCTATGTCCAGGAGAGAGAAAGGGTTAAACACTGAAAGACAGGGCCATGGCCATGTGGATCATCGGTGAGAGGTGAGCATTAAGTTGTTGCCAGCAGAAGCTTGGACGATTCCCCTCTCCAGAAAGGGTTACTGCCACAGGTACACGGAGTCAGGCCAGGTGTAGCTTCTAGGAAGAGAAAAGAGAGAGAACAAATTTAAAAGCTGAAGATAACAGCAAATAATACAAGCTCCTTGAAGAGTATTGTGAGAATGTAGCGAAGAGGGTGAAAGTGGTAATTATGTCCTCGAGCAGCCTAAGCCTATAGCAGCATAACTACAGAGATAGCTCAGGATAACCTAAAACCCAGTCTAACTATAAGCTTTATCAAAAAGAAAGTTTAAACCTAGCCTTAAAAGGTAGACATGTGTTTGTCCATCTAGAGCCCACTGATGGCCATTGTTATACTAAAAACCACAACGATTGGGATACCTCTCTCTGTCAGATTGACCATAACCATTGGAAAAGAGAGGGGTCATACAGGTAGCAGAAATGGAGGGTGTGTTTGCACCTCAACCATAACTGAGCCGGTTTAGGCTAAACCTGACTCCACCTTACTCCATCCAACAGGGGAGAAGAAGACGGAGGTAAAATAAGGAAGATAGCTCAGGATAACCTAAGCCACTCTAACTATAAGTTTATCAAAAAGGAAAGTTTTAAGCCTAGCCTTAAAAGTAGACAGGGTGTCCGCCTCACGGACTAAAACTTGGAGCTGGTTCCACAGGAGAGGAGCCTTATAACTAAAGGATCTGCCTCCCATTCTACTTCTAGAGACTCTAGGAACCACCAGTAAACCTGCAGTCTGAGAACGAAGTGCTCTGTTAGGAACGTATGGAACAATCAGAATTTTAAATTCTATTCTGGATTCAGGGAGCCAATGAAGGGAAGCTAAAATAGGGGACATATGATCTCTCTTTTTAATTTTCATCAGAACTCTTGCTGCAGCATTTTGAATCAGCTGAAGGCTTTTAACTGCATTTTGTGGACATCCTGATAGTAACGAATTACAATAGTCCAGCCTTGAAGTAACAAATGCATAGACTAGTTTTTCAGCGTCACTTCTGGACAGGGTATTTCTAATTTTGGCAATGTTCCGGAGATGAAAGAAGGAAATCCTGGAAACCTGTTTAATATGGGATTTAAATGACGTCCTGGTCAAAAATAACACCAAGGTTTTTTACTTTATTATCGGAGGTCAATTAAATGCCATCCAGGTTAGGTGATTGACTAAGCAGTTTCTTTTTCAAAGACGACAACTTCTGTCTTGTCTGAATTTAGAAGCAGAAAATTTAAAGTCATCCAAGTTTTTATGTCTTCAAGACATGCTTGTAGTCTATCTAACTGGTTGGGCTCATCAGGATTTATGGATAAGTAAAGCTGAGTGTCATCAGCGTAACAGTGAAAATTTATTCTATGCTGCCTGATAATTTTACCTATTGTTGGATTGTTGACCAATCCATATGTGAGAATCATGCTCCCTGAATCACTCTTTCACAATTCGAGGCCGATGAATCCTGGCATCGTCATCTTGGAATATACCTCTGCCATCAGGGAAGAAAAAATCCATTGATGGAATAACCTGGTCATTCAGTATATTCAGGTAGTCAGCTGACCTCATTCTTTGAACACACACTGTTGCTGAACCCAGACCTAACAACTGCAGCAACCCCAGATCATAGCACTGCCATCACAGGCTTGTACAGTAGGCACTAGGCCTAATGGGTGCATCACTTAACCTGCTTCTCTTCTTACCCTGATGCGCACATCATTCTGGAACAAGGTAAATCTGGACTCACCAGACCATATGACCTTCTTCCATTGCTCCAGAGTCCAATCTTTATGCTCCCTAGCAAATTGAAGCCTTTTTTCCTGGTTAGTGTCACTGATTAGTGGTTTTCTTAAGGATACACAGCTGTTCAGTCCCAATCCCTTGAGTTCCCTTCACATTGTGCGTGTGTAAATGCTCTTACTTTCACTATTAAACATAGCCCAGAGTTCTACTGTTGTTTTTCTTCGATTTGATTTCACCAAACGTTTAAGTGATCGCCGATCACAATGATTCAGGATTTCTTCCTGCCCACGGACAGTTCTTAACCCAATTTTGGTAGTTTATACAATCTCCATAGATGTTTTCTCTGCTTGATGCATGCCAATGATTTGACCCTTCTAAAACAGACTGACACCTTTTCCACGACCACAGGATGAGCTTTCGACATGGCTGTTTAAGAAATGAGAAGAAACTCATTGCACCAATTGAGGTTAAATAACTTGTTGCCAGCTGAAACATAATCGCCCATGCAGTAATTATCCAATGGGAGGCTCGCACCTATTTGTTTTGGTTTGATCAGGGATCACAATCTGTCATATGTCAAAGAACAGGTTTTTACCAGTATCAGAATTAAAATAAGTAGAAATAGGATGTAATACAAAGTTAAAATATAATCAGAATCAACTTGGCCAAGTTTGTGTGCACAAACAAGGAATTTGACTTCGGTTTCCATCACTCACATCGGATATCAACATCGGTCTAAACAGTAACCACAATGTGTAAAGACAAATAAATAGCGACAAGGAACATTGTGTACAAGTGTGTGTGTGTGTTTTGTTAATGTTAAAGCCTGGGAGGGAAGAAACTGTTTCTGTGGCGGCTGGTTTTTCCCATTAGTGCTCTGTAGCGCTGACCCGCAGGTAAAAGTCTAAACAGTTTGTGTCTGCGATGTGTGGGGTCTGCAGAGACGTTAGCTGCCCTTTTCCTGGCATTAGACCTGTTAAAGTCCTGGATGGAGGAAAGGTCAGCCCTGATAATCCTCTCTGTAGACCTGATTGTTCATTGTGGTTTGGACCTGTCCTGCTTTGTAGATGAGCCAAACCACACAGTGATGGGTGAGCACAAAACTGACTGAATAATGGCAGTGTAGAAGATGACAAGCAGCTCCTATTGAAGACTGTACCTCTTGAGTTGCTGTATGAAGTACAGTCTTTGGTAGGCCTTCCTATGAACAGTGTCTATGTGTGAGGGCCACCTCAAGTATCGAAAAAGGTGGTTCCTAGGAACTGGAAATGATACACAGTAGACACAGAGTTGTTGAGGATTGTGAGGGGAGGCAATGTAGGGCGTGTTCTCCGAAGTCCACCGTTATCTCCACTGTCTGGAGATGACTCCAAAAACAGTGGTGTAATCTGCAAACTTCAGCAGTTTCACAGAGGGGGCCGCTGAGGTGCAGTCATTTGTGTACATAGAGAGGAGGAGAGGGGAGAGAACACACCTCCGGGGGGCGTTGGTGTTGATGCTTCCCAGCCTCACCTGCTGCTGCCGGCCAGTCAGGAAGCTGGTTATGCACTTTTGGTGGAGGATGTCCTGGTGGATGGTGTTGAAGGCCGAGCTTAAATCTACAAACAGGATCCTGGTGTATGTCCCTAGGTGGTCGAGATGATGCAGGATCAAATGTAGACCTATGTTGATTGCATTTTCTTATTGGCCTGGTAAGCAAACTGCACTGGGTCCAGCAGGGGGCCTGTAATGTCATTCAAGTGCTTCAACACCAGTTGTTTTAAGGAATTCATGACCATATCAGGGCGACAGGCCTGTAGTCATTTAATCCTCTGATGTTGCGTTTCTTGGGGATCGGGATGATAGTGGAACATTTAAAGCAGGAGGCAACATCAAACAGCTCCAGACACTGAAATGATATACAATTTAAAGAAATCATGTCAGATTTAAGTTTTGTCTGAAGATTTATCTCCACATTTAATGAAAATACCTACCTACAAAAGGATTTATCCTTGAGCAATGCACAAAGGTTTAAGTACATAGGTACAAATTTCTTCGTTTACACTTTACAGGTATGAAATAGAATTAGAAAAGCACAAAATAGCAACCCGTGAGATGTAATTTGCAAAAGAGTAAATTAGGCCCTTTAAACTTTTTATCCTGATTTTTTTTTATCTCCCCCTACAGATAGATCATCCATCTGTCTGTCCAGCCTTCCATTATCTACACCCACTTATGATATTGGTGGTAACTTGAATAAACAATATTTTTGTTGTCTTTATAATGGACTTGTGATAATATTAGCTATTAATCCAGCCCTAGTGACTGCATTGTCATTGTCAGGCTTTTATTACACACTTGGTTTGCACCTGGAATAAGAGCCAAGATGCAAAAGTAAAACAAAAAACAGATGATGCTTTTCTGATTAACAATCACTATATTTATACTTTGACTCTTTACTTGTACTCAAAAGGTTTCCCTTTGCAGATGGGAAAAAGTGGATGGTTCCTAATCTGCAATAAATGTCAATCATAAGTCATAAATAACTAAAATGATTACATTCACTGTAAAACTGTTAATATTAACATAATAGCTTGCACAAAATTCATTTGTGTGATTTATTTGAAGTATTGTACTGAAAAGAGAAGCAGGGCTTGATAAGGTCTTTTGAATGTGACGTTCCAGGCATGGTTGACTGTTTTTACAGAGGCTATATAAATGTCCTCATATACAGTGCCTTGCGAAAGTACTCGGCCCTCTTGAACTGGTCAACCTCTTGCCACATTTCAGGCTTCAAACATAAAGATATAAAATTCAAATTTTTTGTGAAGAATCAACTACAATAGGGACACAGTCGTGAAGTGGAATGAAATTTATTGGATGTGTCAAACTTTTTTAACAAATAAAAAACTGAAATATGGGGCGTGCAATATTATTTGGCCCCTTTACTTTCAGTGCAGCAAACTCACTCCAGAGGTTCAGTGAGGATCTCTGAATGATCCAATGTTGTCCCAAATGACTGATGATGATAAATAGAATCCACCTGTGTGTAATCAAGTCTCCGTATAAATGCACCTGCTCTGCAATAGTCTCAGGGTTCTGTTCAAAGCGCAGAGAGCATCATGAAGACCAAGGAACACACCAGGCAGGTCCGAGATACTGTTGTGGAGAAGTTTAAAGCCGGATTTGGATACAAAAAGATTTCCCAAGCTTTAAACATCCCAAGGAGCACTGTGCAAGCAATCATATTGAAATGGAAGGAGTATCAGACCACTGCAAATCTACCAAGACCCGGCCGTCCCTCTAAACTTTCATCTCGAACAAGGAGAAGACGAGAGAGCGATGCAGCCAAGAGGCCCATGATCACTCTGGATGAACTGCACAGATCTACAGCTGAGGTGGGAGAGTCTGTCCATAGGACAACAATCAGTCGTACACTGCACAAATCTGGCCTTTATGGAAGGGTAGCAAGAAGAAAGCCATTTCTCAAAGATATCCATAAAAAGTGTCATTTAAAGTTTGCCACAAGCCACCTGGGAGACACACCAAACATGTGGAAGAAGGTGCTCTGGTCAGATGAAACCAAAATCGAACTGTTTGGCCACAATGCAAAACGATATGTTTGGCGTAAAAGCAACACAGCTCATCACCCTGAACACACGTCTGCAGGGACAGGGAAGATGGTCAAAATTGATGGGAAGATGGATGGGGCCAAATATAGGACCATTCTGGAAGAAAACCTGTTGGAGTCTGCAAGAGACCTGAGACTGGGACGGAGATTTATCTTCCAACAAGACACTGATCCAAAACATAAAGCCAAATCTACAATGGAATGGTTCACAAATAAACGTATCCAGGTGTTGGAATGGCCAAGTCAAAGTCCAGACCTGAATCCAATCGAGAATTTGTGGAAAGAGCTGAAGACTGCTGTTCACGAATGCTCTCCATCCAACCTCACTGAGCTCGAGCTGTTTTGCAAGGAAGAATGGGCAAGAATTTCAGTCTCTCAATGTGCGAAACTCATAGAGAGATAACCCCAAGCGACTTGCAGCTGTAATTGCAGCAAAGGGTGGCGCTACAAAGTATTAATGCAAGGGGGCCGAATAATATTGCACGCCCACTTTTCAGTTTTTTTATTTGTTAAAAAAGTTTGACACATCCAATAAATTTCATTCCACTTCACGATTGTGTCCCACTTGTTGTTGATTCTTCACAAAAAATTAGAATTTTATATCTTTATGTTTGAAGCCTGAAATGTGGCAAGAGGTTGACCAGTTCAAGGGGGCCAAGTACTTTCGCAAGGCACTGTAACCTTCTTTTTACTGTATTGCCATGGTTACTGCTGAGGCAAGCAGTTAATTTCATTAGAACAGCTACGGATGATAACAGTTTGTTAGCTGTCCTTGAAAAAAGAAACAGTAGCCTTGGGAGTGCCCAATTTATCTGAAAAAAAGATATTTTTGCCACCGTATATCATTGTTTTTTTCTCCCAGAAACCCTTTACAGACTTTGCCTTGTTTATAACAATTGCAAAAATATTCAAGAGGATAATGAACAAGAAAGCAATGCAGACCTAGTTACTATGAAAGGTAATTCTGCAGTTAGTTTCCTAAAGGTTCAAAATGTAGGAAAAGAACAGAGAATTCAAAGCAAAATAATGAGAATACTTCCTCCTAAATGATAGTATTTCGAACACTGCAAAACACTGCTTAATTCTCACTGAACAAGCAACAGTTGCAATTTTTCCTTTACACTCTGAGCAGAGGTCCCCATCCTCAAGCACACAGTCCTGCATGTTTTAAATGGTTTCCCAAAATCTGATTATGACATAGATTACTTATTCAGCTTGTAAACAATTTCTGTTAAGACCTGTTAATTATTTAATAAAATAAATAAGGTGTGTTGAATCAGAAAAAGTTTACAGTGTACCCCCACAACTGGTTTGCACTGCACTAAGCAAGACTGAAACTGTTGTTGCACTGAACTTAGAAAGATATCTTTTAACCTGGGACCTAGAATATATCTGTATCTCTACATAAAACATTCAGTGTCTAGATACACTATATCCTTGCAAGGCCATAATAACCCTCTTACAGGGAGGCAAAACCTTTACAGTTTCAGATTCATACGTATATGGGAGATTCAATGTTTTTACTGTTGCCACTGGAGAACACAGATATCAGTGTTGTGTTTTTTTTTATTGAACAATTTTGTATTTTTTTTCTTGACCAATGTTTCACTACTTGTTAAACATTCTAATGTGAACTTTTTAATGTGAACTTTTACCCTCAGCATATAGAAACAGTTCTTGCTACAAGGTGTATTTTTCTCTGAATGAAATTCTGTTGATTTTGTTAATGAATTTAAATGTACTTTGTTTTGTCTCAAGAAGTTGTCTAAAAAATACTTTCCCTTTGGGTCTAAAGGTGAAAATTTTTAAGTACATGCGGTGAAGTGCCATCATATGAGAAGTGGACATGTAATTTGTGATGCTCCCACAGCATGTGTTGTGTGTGTGCTGGGATAAAATGTGTCAAATTTACACCACAGCATAAGATAGAGTGAGTTCCTTTGTCAGTGGTGTCACTCAGTTTTTTTTTTCTTTTTCTATATTTATTAATAGCCTGCTCATCCTGTGCTAAAGGTTCAATGCTCCATACACAGTGTATGTGTTTCCTGAGGTGGCCAAATAACTATTGGCTGAATGACTCAGAAGTGATCCTATTAGTGATTTGTCAACTGCTTCAAGCACTCAACAGGTGAGTGTATTGGCAGTCTTTTGAAGATACCAAAGTGATCTTATCAAAAATACATTGATGTGTTTTAACTGTGCATAAAGTTCATAGAGTGAATATTTTCTTTATTTTAATTTGTTTGCTTTGTTTGGCAGTTCAAACTTTGTCTCAGCTGCTAATTTTATCCACCAAGACCACCACAAAGAGTACAGCCTATAATACTTCTTTTGTGAAATAAAAGTCAACGTCTCCTAATCCTTTTTAAATGAAATTGTCAGGAAAGGTTGTTGGTTCTGTCTGCTGTCTGTTTTGTTTCCGGTTCTCCAGCTTCTCCACCAGAGGGCAACTGCAGTCGGCTGCTGGGTTGAGCATGCCTCCTCCTGCTGCACCTTCCCACAGGTGTAGCTCATCTGAGGCAATCACGCTTACTCTCCTGGCAGCATATAAGGAGCTGGAAGTCAGTCGCTAGTCGCCTGAGTGTTAACCGTCACTGGTAACGTCAAGCCATCTCTGAGCCTTTTTCCGAGCATTTTTCTGAGCCTTTAAAAGGAACCTTGAACCAAGTCTGAGCTACTTGAGTTTTTCGAGTTCCTTCTTCCACCAACAAATATTCCTGTGTATCTCTTCCTCCTAAAGGTTACTTCGCCCCATCCCGGACATTTGTGCTCACCTGTGGACCTGCCTCCGTCATTGCAAACTTTCTGTGGATCTATGGATTTCATTCCCACGACTGGCTTCCACCCTGCAGCACTACTTGTCCGCCCAGCACCACTGCAGTTCTGAAGCACTCTCTGGATTCCACCTCCACCACAGACAAACAGACCAACTATTCATTCACTGGACTACCTGCATCATCATCACCTCCAACAACCTTTCGCTTGGATTTGGAACAGTATTCGCACATCTGCTATAGTCAGACTTTCTGGAAACGTGAGGAACAGAAGTTTAATTTGGTACTATTAATTCTGTGATTAAAGCCAATACTAAAAACTGGGAAAAAAAATGTCACTTTCCCATTTATTGCACCTGCACTGCAGTGTTGGAATACACTTGGCAGCTGAACTCTTAGTGAACTGGACAATTTTGGCACATGGGACACCAACAATTGTGACAGACTCCTCGGGCAGTTTACTAGTCCGAGACATGTCTCACATGATTCTGACTCCCCAGGATTCCTTGAACTTTTGAGACACATAAGATATTAAAAAGACATTAAGGGGAATACAGCCTGTTGGTTAAAAAATTCCAGTGGGGTACTTATCTCAACCAAGTGTTTTTTGCTTGATCATGCAAAGGGATTGCTGCAAAGCCCAAGAAACTGGATATAATTGGCTTAGATAGCCATTTTTTTTCATTCATGAGATAAACTGATTTGCAATTTTAGATTTAAAATCAAATTGGACTGTATGTTACTTAATTAGAGTCTGTCTGTATGTTTGGATTATATGCATTTTTTTCTATTTAATGGGATATGAATTTGACCTGTCTGTCAAGTGCCTTGACAAAACATCTTCTCTCTTCCTGTAAAGAGGAAAAAAAAAATTATGTAAAGGTGTATGTTTCTATTTTTTATGTTCTGTGGCCGTTGGTGTGCCAATTCTCTGTGTGAATGTGAAAAAATTCCAAACCCAAAATCGTGTCTCATATCAGTGTCCAGCCAGGAGCTGTGATGAAGGACAAGAGTAGGATTGGAAAAGAGGTATTGCATGGGTGCTTTGCTGCTCCCTCAGCCCTGTATTTTGGCAGACCACCAAAGGCGAGCAGATAAGGCCTCAAACATGCTTCAAGTTTGATGAATTGACATTGAGCTAGTCAGGAACAGATGATGTGGTCTGGTGGGAGGAGCAGACATCACTCTTTCCATCTCCTGTCATCCTCTGTTTCCTACAGCAGTACGCTGATTTACACTAGAGTAGCAGCACGTAATTTGTATGACTAATTTTCTTCCCTCTCATTCTGATCACCACCCACCATCTATGAGCTAAAAAAAAACTGCACAAAAAGAAAAGAAATGGAATTAAGCTCTGCCAAAGGGAACATGCTAGTCAGACATAGAGCACAGTAGGAAAAAATGTGTATGTAACAGTACCTCTGCCATTAAATTGAATTACTTTGATTGCAAGTGTGTGGCACAATCTGTTTTGTAACACATTCTAAAAATAACTGTTGTGGTAAGTTATAAATTTACTTTTATCAAATTTCACTTTCTTTCACAAACTTTGTTTTTCTTGAGGTTCTCACACACACACACACACACACACTCTTGTTTTGCTATATGTAGTGAGGACCATGTGTTGACACCCATTGACTTCCATTGATTTTCAGTCATTTTCAACCCTTTCTATGCCCTAACCCTGACAATAACCCTAAACCTAACCATTACCAGTGCATGCCTAACCCTAACCTTAACCTAAACTCAATTCACACCTTAGTCCTAAACCTAACCGTTAGCAAAATAGGTCGTGAGGACCAGCAAAATGTCCTCACTTTGGTACAAATGGTCCTCAATTTGATGGTGAAATCGGGAAAATGGTTCTCACTGTGATGCCAAGACAGGAACACACACACACACACACGTTTTTAGACATTACGTCAGACTAACTTTTTTTAAATAAAGTTAGATTACCAAAATTACAGAATAAAAGAAAATATGATTTTCTTTTTCACTTTTTCTAAATTCAGGAGGTCACATACATTTCCCCAGTATTTGGTAAAATTGTGTTTTAAACTGTATGACTTGTATCAAGCATTTCGTATATTTTTTCACCAGTTTTCCACAATATGCACAAGTTTGCAAGAATTTTAACCCATTCCTTCTAACAGAACTGGTGAAACTGTGTTGGACATTCTATGCTTGTCTTGCGTAGCGTGTAAGCTCTGCCCGCCAATTATCTAAGGGACTGAGATCAGAGCTTTTCAATGGCCACTCCACAACATTTACTTTGTTGTTCTTAAGCCAATTAGTAATTAATTTGGCAGCCTGATTAGGGTTATTGTCAATTTGAAAGAGCTTTCTCTTCCTCCCTGATGTATTGAGATGTTGCTCCAATAGTTCCACAAAATCTTTTTCCTTGTGAAGCGATTTATTTTGTAAAGTGCACCAGACCATCCTGCAGCAAAGACCGATACAATAGCTAGACAGTTTGGATGGTGTTCTCAGGCTAGGAGACTTCCCCGTTTTCCTCCAAATGGAACAGTGGTCATTGTGGCCAAACATCTCAATTATAAGTTCATTTGACTACAGGACATGTTTTCCTAAATGAAGGCCTTTCTCCCCGAGTGCATTTGCCAACTGTAATTTATCCCTTTATTTTTCTTTTGGAGGAATGTCTCCTTTCTCTCTGAATGTCCTTTTAGCCCATGTTGGTAAAGGGCTAATTTCACTGTGGGTAATGACACTCTCCTTCCAGCTTTAGTAATCATCTTCTAAGGTTCTTTTGCTTTGGTTCTTTTGCTTTTTGGACCAATAAACAGTGATCTCTGGGAATAAAATGCATTACCTTCAGGCTCAGAAAATTGTACTCAAGGATTAACAACATTTTGTGAAGGTCCATAATTCTTTTCCTATTGCCTTGGCTGCAGTAATACCAGAAAGTAGTTTGTTTGACATATGCCTTAAAATGCATCCTCAGATGTACCTCCATTTAACTTAAAGGTTTTTAATTAACCTAATGCAAGCTTAATAAGTCATGTAATCATCAACTGGGCTTTCTAAAATTGTTTGTGGCCAATGTGATCTTAAAATCCACTTTGAATCAATTTTGACTTTGGAAAAAGCTATAAAACCTCTATAGAAAAAAACTATCATTATTCTAGCATCTAGCAAATACAAATTATTTTGGTGATCCTAACTGAGTTTAAACTGACAATGGTCTGATTTAATGTCAAACAGTGAGAAAAAATGGGCACTGTCATTTTCTATTTTGTATTTAAACATCTGGTTTCAAATTTATATTTATTTTCTTGAAGATTAAAGTCATTTCTTTGCTGAAAATTTTTGTTAATAAAGACTGAATAGAAATATTTTTTTTTGTTTTTGCAGACCTTTTTTAAACATTCTGTCAGAAAATTTGAAATTTGATTTAGATAAAGCCTTATGAAACTAAGGCAAAGACAGAATTTAAGCTGCTGAAACTCTATACCAATTTTTGCTTGGTTGCTTAGTAAGAACAGCTGACCAGAGGAGCACTTGAATTAACACATGGGAGGGTCATGGTTCTTTTTGGAGCTAAAATTGTCCTTCTCAATATTAACTGGGGGTTTATAATACCTTTTATAATACCTATAATATCAATAAGGGGTTCATGATACCTTAAGCTTCTGGGGTTGCCCCATCAAAAACTATTGTACATATTTTGTATACTGTAAGCAAATGAATCTAGTCCCTACATGAGTGAATATAATTGCCAGGAGTTTCAACCTTTCAGTGTTAATAATGATTCCATTAATGTCCAGCACTAATAAGCACATCTCATAATGTGTCACCTCTTATTACTTTTTGTGACCCATAAATTCTGATAAGAAATAACAAATTATGCAGTTTTATTGAATATATTCTGGATTTATCGAGTCATTGAATTAATTTCAGCTTTATAAACTTAAAGGTCTGTGATGGACCCTGTTGCCCATAAGGGTTGTTTTTTCACAGTGTAGCTGAGGAAAATTGATTAGCTGCAGAGAAAATGTCAAGAGATGAACTGGACGATGACTGACAAAAATGTCCTTGCCATTATTATGATCCTGGTATTATTTACTATTATTTAAATCAGGGAACTAATTTGGGCCGGCGTGAATTTTACAACCCTGTCATTGTTTTGGTTTAGCCAGCATTTATTGCCATCTCTGTGACACTTAATTACTGCCTAATTACTTGTCTGGATTAATTGGCCATCTTGTTAACTGTAACTTTTAAATATTATGATAAAGCTGCTTAACAATTAAAAGGAGATGGGTTAGAGGCTGTGGAGCTACAACAAAATAGAGAATAAAGTGCAACATGTCCTCCATGGCTTTCAAGGGGGGATTCATGCTGGTGCCTTGGCGCCCACCCCCTCCTACCTCACATATGCAACACCACACAGCAGTAGAGTCTTGGGGTGTTGGACGATTGGCCTTGAGGCCATGGGGGGAGCACCATGCAGTGTGCCCCTTCTGCAATATTTCACCCTGTCCTGCACCTTGGTAAGGGGATGGCCTGGTGGCCACTGACAACGCCAAGGGGGGTCCCAGCAGTGGGCTGCTGGCCTTGGTGGGGTGTTGGGGTGCCAGGGTCATATCATCACGGAGTGGTGGGCTCCCATCTGGTGGCCTATGGCTCCTGGAGGTGTGTCGGGCTGGTCCAGGGCCATGGGGGCTAGCTGGCCTCTGGTGGGAGTCTTAACCTTTAGGCCTCTTGGGGACTGTCCCCCCCAGGGTGTAATGTAATGTGCCCCTCCTACCTTGGTCCCTCCAGGTTCCTACTGCTGTAGTGAGCCACTACCTTACTGATGTTTGGGGGCTCTGGGGGGTCTCCCCTGGTGTTGTGTAGGTGTTGTGGATGCCAGGCCTTCTACCTTTCTCGCTAAACTGACAAATGTGCACTTCCAGGTGACAAACTCTCGCTCAAGCACACCTACTCAGTGCCAACACTCATATTTCCACACACACACACACACACACATACACACACACACGATTACTCAAAATGTTGGTCATACAAACACTATAACATGTAACTATAACATCAATGTGGCCTCCTTTGACGCTAGATTGAATCTGGAATTAATAAAGGTAATCATGCAATTAGGATACTGTTTTGAGACATCCTTTTTGTAGAGCAAAACTGCCCTGGTACATGTAGGCAGCCATGTGCTCAATGCCTGAGGGGCTCACCAGGACACCAGACATGCTTGAACCATCACTGAAAGTTACACTTTATCCTGGTATGTTTTAAACAGAACATGAAACTAGTGTGTTGTGTGCACACTTGATTTCTCCTGTAAGATAACTTTTGTGAAGCACTGCAAACCATGCTCAAATTTAATGTTTAGTGCTTTGTTTTTACCTGCACACTGAGATTTTCTTTTAGCATCTTCACCTCTGACCAACACCTGCTATTCTAGTATAATTAATGCAATGGGTAGAAGGTATACTGCATGTCTGCATGTTACAAAAAGCACATTAGGTTTAAAACCAACCCCACAGGCAAATAATCTAGGTTAATCATTGGCACTAAAATTGACCCATCTATCAGCCTATTTTCCAAACCTGTTTTTATTGTTGAGCCTTGTGGGTGGGGTGAGAGGCGGGGTATGGTTGCATTAAGCAGACAGTGTTTACCACTGCATCACTACATATCCTTAATCTGGGCCCAAAGTTTTGATTTTAGGAGGTTAAACCTGAGATGAATATAATGTGGAGTTATGTTTTATGTGTGCCTAATCACTATTTTCTGGTATTATAAACAGTTTTACAATATATGTTTTTTTCTTTTTTAGAAAGCAGACTTAGTTTGTAATTACTGTTACAGAATATTCTTATAATGCAATGACTTATTTTTTTGCTTCCAAAGATCAGAAGAGGATTTGAGCCTCTTCTTTTTGGCAATACTTAAGGTGACCTAAATCTTAGAGGGCTGAAGTTGATTAATTTCAATACATGGATTAATAACTTTGTGTCTTTAATTTTCTGTCATTTGGAAAAGACAATAAATGCATACTTTAAACATTATACGGTCAGAACTATACTATAGAAAAGTAAAATAAAAGGCATGTGTTTACATTTCACTGTTATAGATTTAGGAGGCCCTGAAGGTCAGATTTTTAGGTTGGATTTGGATAACAACAGGCACTCGGTTAGTAAATCAGGTCAATGGATGTGATCCAATATAATCCGCTCTAATCTCACAGAGTACTCATAGCGGGAGATTACTTTAGTGATTTACTTTAATTGCAATGGTTAAACCCTGATTTGGCTGTGGATGATATATAACACTGATATGTTTGAAATCAAGATTGAAATGGCAATTTGTATTCTGGGAGTTTAATCAGTTCCTGTCGTATCAATTCTATAAAATATTTTTTGTGTAAAATGTATCAAATTAAACATCTTCCAAAACCAAAATGATTCAGTTAATAGGCTTCATCAGCTCTGACTTCGTACTATTAGATATAAACCCTGAAAGAGAGCACACAGAAGCATTAGGTAAAAATACAACATCTGCCTGGGTGCAGTTTTGTCAGGATGAAACCAAAATAACTCAATAATCCTAAACAGAACATCCATTCTTTTGAGAAACAAAATGCATTAAAAAGATTTAATAGTACCAGAAATCAGAAATATGTGCACAACACAAAGCTCTCTGTAAGAAAACACAAAATACTTGGCTGCAGAAGAGCAAGGAGGGCTCCAAAATGGTCATGTTTATTGTGTGTCTATATGAAATGTAAAGGTTTTTTATAAAAAATGGAATCAAATAATCTCCCTTCAACTATAAGGGAGCTACATGTAATTTGGCAGAGGATATTTTTTTATTTACATAAGAGTGCATGTAGTACATTTGCTAAGATGTTTTAGATTTTTGCTTGCTAACCCTTCATTTTTTTACTACTTTTCTCTGTCAGTATATTTCTTTGTTATTTGAAGATTGTTCATTGGTAGAGGAGAAAAAGCTCTGTGTTTTCAGTGTCTCCTTCTCTTGTCCAACAGAGAAAGTGTGAACATAAAATGTCTGAACATTTTCAAATTCAGTTGAAAATAATTAATTATTCCAATGTTCCTACATTATATAACTTTGTAAATCGTGTTAAATGTATTGTATCCATTTGAAGTAGCCTAAAAAGTACATCACTGCACATATATCAGATATAATGATGCAATTACCAGACAGTGGGTGAACAGCAGAATGATCTTTCTGTTTGGACTGAGGGCACAGTTGGTTAAGCTTATAATTGCTTTACTGTTGAGATGTGACTGCACTCGCATGATGAAAGCGACCGGTGGCAAGCTGCCTCTGAACAAGATATGTTACATCAATCTGCGAGAGCAATTTAGTGCCACAGGTTTTCCAATACCTAAATCCATTGTCTGAATAGGAATGATGTGATGCTGAGGGCATGCATCTGAAAGATTGAGCTTTAATGCTGATTCTTCATACTTTAGTTTGATTCATCAGACCCAGACATAAGAAAATAAGATTTGTCCGGTCTGACATTTTTTTAATTATTCAGCTCTATTATTTATTGAAAACAATAGTCTAAAGTGATTAGTTGATTTAATGACAGAGTTCTGGTAATGTCACCTTTAATTATATTGCCCCTTAGAGCATGATTCAGACAAAAAGCTGGCCAATCTACACTTGATCCTGTATGCTTTATAAATTAATATTTATATTTGTACCTATGTTGTTGGAAGTCCATTGTGAATGGGGCTTGTTATTAGACTTGGCATCAATCTAAGCTTTAACATCACAGGACAATTTAAAATACTGTGCTATAAAATATATATATTTATAGTGCAACAACCTGTTCTCATTTGGTCACAATGAAATCACAAACTTTTGTGTATTGTATTGGCATTTCATGTGAAATAGCAAAACAAAGTGGTGCGTAACTTTGAATTGAAACTAACACATGTTTTTCAAAGTTGGCCAAAAACAACGTGTGGTGTGCATTTGTATTCGGCCCACTTTCTTTAAACACAAAATCCAGTGCTACCAATTGCCTAAAAGTCATCTAATTAATATGCACTCCATCTGACTGTAATTAAATTTTTTTATAAATGCACCTGTTCTCTGAAGGTTTCAGAGACTTTTTGGAGAACAAATAGCATCAGAAACACCAAGGAACACACCAGACAGATTAGCGATAAGGTTGTTTATACACCTTCATTCTGTTCATTCCTTGTGAAAACATTTTGGATCACTTGCCTCTGTCACCTGTTCATGTTTGCCTGCCTCCACCTGAGAGTGAGTCTTTGTTCTGATCAAAATAAAACCTTTTACTTACAATTAAGATGTCTAGCCGGCTGCATTCTGGGGTCCTCTGGCTTCCCAGATGTGACAAACTGAACAGTACTTTTAGATAAAAAAAGTAAACAAAAATACTTTTTGGTCACTAGGTTTATAACTAGGAAAGGGTTTGCAAACATTTTTGTTGCTTTTCCCCCTGTACATTTTGATGAATATGGAATTAAAAAAACATTAATTCTCAGTTGCCGAAGGTTTGATTTTATTCTTGTCATTTGTGTGATTCTTTAACTTGACCAGAACCATAAAAAAACATGTTTTTTTTTTTTTTCCACCTCACAATTATGTACAACTTTGTGTTCTTCTGCCTCATAAAATCAATTACATGAAACTTTTTGGTTTGTAACACAACAGTGTGGAAAAGTTTAAAGGGAGTGAATATTTTTGGTATTGTAGAAGTCACTTTTTTTGTTTGGCTTTTTTTCTGTAGTGTTGACTGTTTTATAGGTCTACAATTGCTTACCACAAAGATGAATCCTTGTTGATCTTGTTCAGAGAAGTCAGTGTTCACTTACCTTTTAACAAAAAGTTTCATATTAGAGCATCTGCAGCAAGTGAGGCTGCAGAGGCAAACTGTTTCCCCATCTGTCCCACAGTAGGCTCTTTCTATAGTGCTTGGAGTGCTCTCCATGAGCCATATGCAGCATGTGTGATTTAACGTGTGATGTCTTTGACTAAATCCCTATTGCTAGTGCTAGCTTCAGTGGAACATCTAGTCTTTAGGCTGCACAGCTCCATCTGTGCAGTTTTCTCATATGAAAGCTTTCAATAGCTTTCAAGTGAGATTGTTATGCAGGCTATTTTCTTTTTTTTTTGTGGTTACTGATCTGCTTATTTCTCCAACTTCAAATAACAAGATTAAAGATTATTCTCTTGCAATCTACCAAGCATTGTTTATTTTACTTAATCAAATATGGCTTTTTATAGGGCAACAAGTATAGTGATCAGTCTAATGACTGGTACTCAGCTTTTTGAGTAATTCTCATGAGGGAAATACATAATGTTGTCCTGTTTGATTTATTTGGATCTTTGTTGTGTTTTATTACTTTGCAGTTGCCAGACAATCATTGATTGTGGGCCTGCTATAAAGGAGCGTAGCTGTCAGCACCAAAGCTGTGATCTGAGCTCTCCCTTGACACCTTGGCTCGCTCTGTTTTCCCCTTACAAGCCTTTATGCAGGAAGAAGAAGGTCCTGTATGTTTGTTCAATTCCTATTGTTATCACTCTATTACATTACACGTAAATGTGTGCTTTATTTGAGGTAAATATTGATCAGAGCTGGGCAAACTTAACACTTCCCTCTATGTACTGCCTGCCTACCGTGTCTTTGTTAATGCCTCTAATTATCTTTGTTTAACCTGATGTTTTAGCCATTCAGGGGAATATCTCCTTTTTGTGTGCTATGTTCAGCTCTGCAAACCAAGGTTTAAATCTTTACTATTTTTTATGGATGTGTGTGTGCTGTGTGAAATCAGGTCTAAGTTCCTTCAGTTTTTGTCCCCATGTGCATTTCCAACGAAACCTAATATTATCTTGCCTGCTTCTGCATCTGCTTTTGTCTGTGTTTTTCTCAGAGCCTCACTTTACATATCTTCCAAACTTGCAAATTATGGATTAGGTCGGCTGGTCTCTCAACGCAGTTGATAACATTTTTTCCACGGGAAGACAGGGTAAAGGAGAACCCTCTTGGCCAGCCGGTACATTTTTCTCTGGATACACAATGGATTCCTGGCAACAATGGAAGATTGTGTGCTTGACTACAATGTCGGATGAGGACGCATAAGACGTTTATATATTTGGATGTTTGATAACAGGATTTCTGCTTTTTGGAGCCGGCGGTTACCTGACTTATCGAGGGAGCAGCAAAACGTGGGCAGCTGTTCAAAGCATCCCAAAGCCGCCTGCAATGCTAGATGGAATCTGCAGAGCGATCAATGGTCAGACTGAATTGTTAAGAGAGCTATGCCGCAAGCTGGATACGGTTCTTGAACAGAATCGTAGCCTGGAAGTGGCTTTTGGACTCAGAGGTGAAAGGATTTAATCATGAAGAAAGTTGTTCGCTTGAGACTTGTGAAAAGTCCCAGAAATTTGGATATGTGGATTCGCTATTGAGAGATAACAGTAAAAACTCTTAAAGTGGTTAGAAACCCACACAACTGCTTGAACCAGAACACTTATTGTTTTTTTTTTAAATCTGGTGCCCCAACGTGGCCTTGGCAACTTCTGCTAACTGGCTATCGACAAAATATCTCCTGGATGTTATGTAAACATGGCGCTCTTTCCCAGCCCCCCCGAACAGTTGTGACCCAGATAAGACTTTGCGGCCGATTGAGAAAACTTCCATCTCTCTCCTCAAGGACAATGGCGCTCTATCTGTGTTGACAGTCTAATTCTTGCACACACAATCACAGTTATATATATGCACCCCCAGGATTCCACCGCACTTTTGCAAAATCTTTACTTCTTGTGTGTTACTTAGCCCTGCACCTAATTGTGTGATTTCATTACTTTTTCATTGATTTTTAGTTTTATCAGAAGGATTACCAGCAAAAACCAAACATTATTAGTAATTCGGACTATAGCTGCTCTTACACCATTGACCCAGCTTTCTTAATTAGACTACAATGGACTGTTATAACTTAGTTCAACTTCAGTACCAGAAAAGCAATATATTATTAGCACCTGAAAATGTGGATTAAAGGTGTTTCGTACCAGTGACTCAGCTTCCTTAGTTAGAATTCAGAGGAATGATGAGACTATCAATATAATCATCTTCTTTTAGCATAAGATGCTTTATTATTAAGAGTGGCTTTGTGATGGTCACAGTCATTTTCCATACCGCTTCTTCCATAGTGGGTTGCAGGGATGGCAGGGTACACCCTGGACAGATTGCCAGTCCATTGCAGGGCAACACACAAACAACAATGCACACACTCATTCACACACTTAAGGGCAATTTAGAGAGACCAATTAACCTAACAGGCATGTCTATGGACTGTGGGATGAAGCCTGAGTACCTGGGGAGAACATGCAAACTCCATGCAGAAAGAGCCCCGGCCGGGAGTTGAACCCAGGACCATCTTGCTGCAAGGCAACAGTGCTAGTCCCCTTCAAAACATTTGTTACTAATTTGGCAGTATGCATAGGGTCACTGAACATTTAAATAGAGCCAGATGTGCCCAAGCTTTAACTTCCTGACTGATATCCTAAAGTGCTCCTCAAGATTTCTGCACAATGTTCTTTTTTCATGATACCATCCGCTATTTGAAGTGCACCTTCCCCTCCTGCAGCAAAACACCCCCACAATATGATGCTGCCACTTATGAACTGTACAGCTGGTTGGGGTTATCCGACTCATCTGCCCTTTTCCCTTCAAATGTAACAATGAGCATTATGGCCAAACACTTGAGTTATATTTTCGTTAGACAAAAGGACACATAAATGTATTTTTAAAAATCCTCATTATTCTGGCATTTAGAAGATATAAATAATTTTGGTAATCCTAATTGATGCAAAGCAAGAAAGGTTTAGCCTTATTTGATGTCAGAAAGTGAGAAAATAAGTTTTCTTTTTGCATAGTGTATGTAAATATCTGTTTTCAGCTTTATGTATTTAGCAATGAATTTAGATAGTAAAGCTGAATGCAACAATAAATCTAATTTCTTAGTCTGTAAAATCCATAAACTATGCCTATTAGTCTATGTAAATCGTAATAGTTGGATGCAAGGTTGGGTTGTACAACTCATTATATGGGTAAAGATCCATATAGCCAAAAATTATCTTACTACAATTCTTCCTATTTGGTTACTTAAATATAGCAATAAATTTTAATGAATACATTTTCAGCCAAGGAAAAGTGGTAAGCTGATGCTGAATATGTTGTATATGTATCTGGGTCATTGATCTTTAAGGAGATGCATCATTCAAGACTGTATGACTAGTTGATGATATCTCAAAAGATGTTGAAAATATGTTCAGTGATGAGTTTACTTCACTCTGAAAATAAATTATCAACATAAATCCCTTCAACAAATGTCCACATTTAATTAGTTGTTCTGGTTCTCTGCCTCAGAAGCATGTTACATTTCTCTTAGGGTGACGGGGGTTACCATTTAAATTCACATCCTAATGCATCTTCTTCCACCTCATTGATCTTGCTGTACAGACCCATGTCCCCCTCGGGTGCTCAGGTCCGTGTGGCACAAAATGGAATCCTAATTGAAAATGATCACTGAGCGAAGTTAGAGCCGCAGGGTCCCCTAATGATCAAGGTAGCACATGGATCAGCTGGAGCCTCCTCAGCCCCCTATAAAAGGATTTCAGAGCAAGAGACACAAGTCGTGTTATGGGACTGGAGAGTATAGTCATGTTGAGTGCAAATTGCTACAGGGTGGAAACGAGGGATGGATTAGGAGGGAATGAGCAGAAAGAATCCAAGTTTTCAGACTTTTCAAGTTAAAAACGTTTAGTTAAAATTAAAGGTGAAACATTAATTAAATTATTAATTTGTTAAAAAAATAAAAGAGAAAACGGCACAACGTTTGCTCTGCAGTATTGTAATATATTTATCAAAGGGTCAATGGACTTTTTTTTTTCCACACAGGATACTTCCTCTGTGAAAAGTCAAGTCTACAGTGCATGTGAAAAAAATATTTCACAGGCTACAGATTCGGTCTGTTTTTGCTTTTTCTCAGATACACCTTTCAGATAATCAAAAATATTAATATCAGACAAATAGAGCCCCAGCAAATAGAGGATGTCCCAATTTTCAAAAGAAACAAATTAACCAAATTAAATCACAGTTCTGGACCAACATGCAGACAGGAGTTTGGGGCAGCATGATGAATGAGATGGGCTTTACTGAACAAAACAGCAAATTTACAGAGCCAGAATCAGTGGACGAGCACATGGAACCCAGGAACCAGACATAAGGGCTTAAATAGCAGATGAAAACAGGTGCAGATTATGGGCTAAATTAAGTGGTGGCTGGCCATTCTAGTTTAGGATTTCACTCCTGAGAGTTGAATTCATGGTGCTATCAGTTACAGTATGTTATCCATGTCATGAAGCAGCAAATCAGCTTCAAATCATCACAATGCTTGACATGTTTGACTGTCAGTAAAAAAGTTCCAAGTTTTGGGAAATGTGAGATAAGCCTTACTGTTCTTTTTCATCAGCTGTGGTTTCTACCTCAAAACTCTCACATGGTTGCAATTTTTGCCCAGTTTCTTTCTTAATATTGAACCATGAACACTGACCTTCCCTGAGACAAGTGAAGCCTGCCATGTTTGACATGTTTTTGGTTCTTTTATGACCGTCTTGATGAGTCAGTGTGGTCTTGGTTGGCAAGCCACTCCTAGTAAGGTTCTTCCCTGTTCCATGATAACTTATTCACTTTTGGAAGAAAATGTAAACTTGTACCAATGCCAATGCTGAACCATACTTATTATTATAGAGATCATGTGGGGTTGTCCTCTATGCTTCCAGCTTTCAGGATGAACTTTTCAGGTTGTTAAACCTCACCCTGATGTAGAGGAAAAAATATTTCCAGGGAAATGCAAAGTTATCTATTTTGGTTGTAAAAAGGCACGTTTGCCCAAGACTACCAAAAACGCTGTATCAGGATAATGTCTGATTAAACACAATATATGTGCTGATCGTCAAACAGGACATAATGTTCCATAAACGTAGAATTTTCTTTTTTAAAAATGAGAAAAGTGGGAATGATGAGAAAAGTGGGAATGATTATCTGCCAGCTGACATAACAATAATAATTCAGCCTTAGAATTTGGTTCTTTGTCCACTTTGTTCCATAATTGTGTTTCCTGTTAAAGAATTGAGGCTGGGTGCACACTTCTGAAATTAAAAAATAAAAGGACAACTTCGAAAATATTCTGTTTTTGTAGATTACTTGCACATTATGGCGAAGGTATTGGCTCAACACCAAAGGAACGAGTTTCCTGTGGCGATATCCTGTACATTTTTTTCTGCTCTTTTCATTGTTTCATTGTACACTCAGTTTAGCCAGGCTGTAGAGCATTCTGTCTGAAAGTCCCTACTGCATTCCTGATCCAGACTGAACAGCAAGTCTTTCCAAACCCACACCAAGGTGCAGACGGATTCAAATATGGAATATTGCAGGATCTTTAGATTTGATTTAACAAATAATTTTACACAAAAAATCTGATCAAATTTAGATCAATGTAAGTCTCAAAGTACCTGATGTTCACAGTGAAAGTGCAGTAAAAGTGTATTGCTTTATGTTTCCCTCTGTGTGAAGTGACCCTTTTCAGCTTTTACTCAGAACAAGAATAAGAGCTGATCTCATCACAGCATGGTGTTGTACCACTAGTCATTAATAGCAATGACGTGCAAACCAAAGCCTTCGGATTATGAAGCAGGAGAAAACCTCTTTCTAAAGGTTTTGTCTGCTCACGATTGATTGGATTTGCATAATTTTGGGCTGAATTATTAACGTCAATCAACAAGGAGGCAGAGAACTAAAGTTAACCTGCCATTTTTGCCACGTAATTTCAATTAAATTATTAGAAAATTAAAGCAGCTAACAGTAAACCCTGTGTTGAAGAAAAAAATATTATTCAAAAACACAAGGGATTATCATTATCATTGTGTTTGGTGTGTGAGTTAAAACACAACCAAAAAACTGTGAACTATCTAATACTAATGAAATGCAGTGGGAAATTTTAATTTCAATTTTTGAAGTGTTCACATTTTTAAAGATGTGCTACCTTTTTATCACAAAAAAACAATTAGATGAATGTATTGAAGTTGATTCAATTTAAGTGAAGTTTACTGACATTACAGTACTCATTACGTCTGTATTCCAAAAATATAGATAGATATACTAGATATACTGTCACAAATAAACAATTGTAGGAATAAAGCTTCTTTTGGTTGTGAGTTATCAGCAAGTTTAAAAAGTTGTTGTTGTTGTTGTGAGTTGTTCTGGACCTTTTGACCTTATGTAGAAGTCAGATTTGGACCTTTGAACTTGAAGTTTGAGAAATTCTGCATAGCATGTACATCTTTAACTACTAGGGGTCAAACAAAAGTAGATTTTACTCCATACTTGATTAGAAGGAGTTCTATTCAGCCAACATTTTCTTATTAAGGCAAGTTGTGTTCTGTTTTTTTTTTTTCTTATTTAAAAACATAAAATAATAATAACAACAACAACAACATGTATAAAATTGCAAGTATATAAGTAAAATAAATCCATAAAAGAGGGAACACTCTGTTAATAGCTCATGATGTGTGCACTTGACCGTCAGGTAAAAACAGAAAGTCTGCTTTGAATGGTGACGAATGTTCTACGTCTCTTACATGGTGAACATGATGTCATCTGGAACACTGCCCGTTTCAGGCTACTGCTTTTTTTTTTTTTATTGAAACCATTTGGCAAGGCAGAGTGACATTCTTGCTCACATCCCCTAAACCATCAGTCTTTTCACACTTTTAGAACCATATAGAGTCTCTTATTCCATCTTTGCATCAGCTTCTTGCAGGTTTCCAGAGTACAGCTTGCTGACAAGCGGAAGTGAACAGACATTTCGTCTGTTATTGTGCCCAGCCCAGCTGAGTGCAGACCTTCAAACCTGAAATAGCTGACAAAATATTTCTGAGTAATATTTGTCATATTTTGTTATGGTCATGAAATACAACCATATTCAATGTCAAAACTATCACTCTAGTTCCTCGCTGTTAGGCAATATATTTTACATTCCTCTTTGTTAGAAATACATGTAGAAGTATATGTGTGTTACTCAGGGTTATAAGGTAAATTTTACTTGTCTATGTGGATAAAAATCAGAGGTAAAAACATTTTGCTTCTCAGGTTTAGTGATCTCAGTAACCATTTTTTAAAAAGCTAAACATTGTCCTAGATTGACAGTTTTGCATCGTAATTTTTAGAGCATGATGTCACCTCAGGTTCATTGGTTATTTCAGAACGACATGGTTTATTTAGACTAAAATAGACACTAACTTAAGGTTGCTTTGAACAAGGCTACACTGACTTTTTTTACCCTTTGGGAGTGTCCGGATTGCCTTCCCTGGTCCAACACTTGCTCTTAATCTCTGATTTTAAAACAAGGTCACAAACCATAGTAATATCCTGGTGTTGTAAAATGTTCACCACAGATTAAAAGTGCTTCAGCATATTTATACTATTTTCAGTTTAGCTAAACCATTGCATTCCACTCAGAGATATGTAGTTTTTACAACCCATTCATGGTGTGTGATTTACTAGTTTATCCTCTGAAGAAAAGAAAGATAAAGTGATTCCTCACCAGGATATCAATCCAGTATTGGTATCCTGCTTGCCTCTGAGAGAGAAATTATCTAAATGGAGAAAACAGAACATCTCTGCTCTCTGTATATCTTAAAAAAAGTTTCATTGTTATTTTTTTTTTCTTTTGCTTGTGATCTGACTTACCATTTTCTTTAATTGCTTTGAGTTTGGTGCAATGTTTTAGACTGGGAGAATTAATGTCATTGTCACACAGTCAGAGCAGTCCCAAAAACCTGGGCTGTATGAGAACATCTGCAGAGAGGTCCACCAGACCATTGGGGATAAGGCCAGTTCTTGGCACAGGCCACATAGACAGTAGCCTTGGGCACCAGCAGCTGAAGGAGGCGCTGCTGCAACAGCAGACAATAAACAATAAAGAAAATAGACAATAAAATACCATTAAATAAATAACAGCATCAATGTGGGGCTCTGATTGGTGCCTTTTCTAATGCTCTGTATTGAAAATAAAAAATAAAATCTGAAAATATTAACAACAGCCTGCCCCCATGTCATGTTGTTCCTCATTCTGATGGACCTCCCAATGCTGTTAATCAAATGTGCTGAACCTAGGCGTGGGCAATACTGGGAATTTTGGTATGGATCTGATTCCAAGTAAATACAGGACTAGTATCGCCAAACATACCTTTTTACTTAAAGTCTCATGATCATTGAATAATTGTGTTAACTAACTACAACAATATAAAACAACGTAAAAGTATATAAATACAAAATTACATTTTAAGGTAGTGCTTGATATCTCTTAAGGTGATAAACCTTGTATTGGATTCAGAGACACAGTAAGTCTGAATCCAATAACACATTTGTTCCTCAAGCAACCAATCTAAAACAATCTTAAAGAGGAGATTCACTGTATCGAGTGCTTTTGATGAATCAATAAACCCAAAACAGAAAAAGAAAGGCAATTTCTCAACTTGTCCAGGAACAGTAGCACAGAATGCCATTTAATAAATGGATAATCAGCAAAACCAGTTTGTATACCATGTAGAACACTTGGTGTTTAATGTAATTAATCAAAAAAATGTATACATTAAAAATATACTGTAAGTGTCATATATTTGTGCAACACACAGAAATTTGGCCTCATTGTATTTTTTTTATAACATAATGTGTAAGTTTAAATGTCGTGAAGTTCTTTCTGTCCTTTTCTAAAACAGATTTATCATACATATACTCCACTGCCCATGTTAGACTTTAATAGAGATATAACCTTTAAAACTAAAATTAAATTTCTTACCCTGTCAGCACCGACTAACAATGTGATTACAAAGGAGAAGAGGCCAAAATTGAGCAAAGTTTTCAAAATGTCAGGTAAATGTCATAAATGATCTCTGTTGTAATGGGTTGTCTGTATTTGCAAAGCATTTTAATTCAGTGTCTGATTCTAAAGTAGTAATAGAGTTCCTTCCTAACTTGAGCCTCGATTCCATGTCAGAGAGATAAGAAAGCACCCTTTTATCAAACTTTGACAGGTGAACTTGTGAATTGGAGAGGGGTCATGGGGTAATTTGGGCGGGGAGGTCATGGGTCAACGGAGTGTAGCCGAGGGGCGTAACCATGCATGCTGATTGGATGTCGTCATGAGGGGCGATACCTTAAATAAACCAATTATAATACGGGTGTGTTTAAGGGTTTATGGGGAATGCCTTCATGAACCAATGAAACACAGGGGGGTGTTGGTATGATATGAATAAAACAAGACAAATATGGTATTATCAGAAACTGTATGGCATCTAAGCACCATTAAAATAGAGGGGGGTGTGGTTGTTGGTAAGGCTCGTTTAAGACCCTTGAATAAACCGATGAAACCAATGGGCGTGACTTTTAGTGTTTGCTTTAGTCAGCATAAAACTGTGGCACATTTACATGCAGCATTCCGTTGGAAAAGAACAAACCCTTTTCAAGCAATGGTTTTATAGTATAAAGAGTTAATCGCAAGGCGGGATAGAACGCCACGTGTGTCCAATATGGATGAGGCAGCATCTATAATCATCTACTTCCTCATCTGAGACACATCTTGGAATTTCAAAGGACACATAACATACATCTAACCGATGTGAAGAGATCCAACTTCAACTTCAACAACCCACGGTTGAAAATCGACATCGTTCGCCCAAGAGCTAACGTCAGTTCTGTGTGAACCCCAGTGACGCATCATTCATCCCGGAAACTGAATGTCCTAGAAAAGCAAGCATACTGCCCTTTGCAGAGGTAAAAAAACCCGTTGGATAACTGGCAGTAAGAATGGTCTTTGGAACCGAATATGGCCTTAGGGGTAGCTTGGGGTATATTTACATGTATGAAATCAAGGGAGAACTCTGCCTGTATCAATTGGATCAAGACAGTTTATTTATGGATCATTGGCTTTTGTTGTACTCTCACCCACAACGACTGGCTTGTTAAGGCTTGTGCAATCCGCACTTAATGATAAGCCCTGTTCTCAATGCAGGAGAGTGGCGGATGAAGATGGAAAATGAACTGTCTCCTCGACCTTCAAAACGTGCTAGAATGGTGGTTCATATGCCATCCTATGTTGAATAGCTGAGAGAGACCTCTTTTTTAGCGCAGTGTGGGGTTCAAAAACACAAAAAGGGTCCGCTGCCTTGCGGGCAAGCAGACGAAAGAACACTTCTCACCATCCACCTCAACGTCCTCGTTTCTCTGAGACACCACTTCATCTGCATCACCTACAGTATACAAACATGAAATGGTATTTAAGCCCTTTCTCCTAGAGCTCGTACTCACCATCACCGCTATTCATGGGCTGAGTCCGTAGAAACTCAAGTATCCAGCCGTGAAGACAAGAAGGTGTGTCGTGGAGGGTGGGTACTCCGGCTTTGCTTACCCCGATCCTAAGCCTCTACACAAACCACTGGAACCGATGCAGGCGCCCTCAGCCTTACAGCGGAGGATTGAACAATAACCAGGGGGATGAATTGACGGTTGTTCTCAACCCCCTCATCATACTGTGAAAACAGCGTACTTCATTTATTCAACATAACCCTGTTTTGAACTATGTCAGAGAAACCTGTTACGGGGTGCATAACGACTCACCCGAGCAGCGAGCGTCAGCACCAATGCCTGGAGGTATATGGGTGAGGATTATTAACCAAGTCAAACTTCATACACGGCATCCCGTTTTGGCGACGTAAACCCCAAACTCGTTCCTGCTATTCAGAATCTTCTGATACTTTGACGCATGCAAGCAGATGACTTCAGAGTGAAAACGATTGCAGAGACGGTTTATTATGAACTGAAATTGGTACAAGGCATCCACAGTGCAATAGCGGATATGTATGATGGTATGGCCGAAGAAAAATACTCAAACAACTTAACTCTATTTCAGAGTGCCACGGACTGACAAACTGATCCCACATGTTTGATGACTTGTATCATTCTTAGTATTCCAGTACTTTAATTAATCTGCATTATCTGATTTTTCTTCTTTTTTTTTACTATTAAATACGATTACAGTTGGGAAAAGAATAACTTTTCCCGAAAGTGTTAGAATTACTCTGTATTATCTGATTGCGTTTTTTCTTTTTTCTTTTTACTATTAAATACAATTAGAGAGGGAAAATAATAACTTTTCCCGAAAGTGTTTGAATTACTCTTTATTATATGAATACATTTATCTTGTTTACATGAAAAAAATAAAAAAAATTATAAAAAAAGGGATGGATCTACCCTCCGGTGTGTTTTTCTCATTATTTAACAAGTAATCATCAGAGTGAGCATAAGGCAGAGATGGCTGGAAGACGGTTGATGAAAAAAGTATATTATAGCCCTTCAAATCCGGGGAGTTTTGGGGGTATAGATAGGTTGAGAAGGGTTATGCAAGATGAAACGGGAAAGAAGGTTGCAGTTGAAAAAGTTAAAGATTTTTTATCAGGAGAAGATACCTATACTCTACATAAACCTGCAAAATTAAAGTTCCCGAGAAACAGAGTTTTTGTCACCAGACCATTGAGACAGTTCCAGGCCTATCTCTGTGACATGCAAGCTCTGGCCAAGGAAAATGATGGTTATAATTATTTATTAACCGTCATTGACATCTTTTCAAAAAGGGTGTATCTACGAGTTTGAAGAGGAAAACATCCGCTGAGGTGGTAAAGGCATTTTAATCAGTTTTTAAAGAAAGTCAGATCCCCAAAAAACTTCAGACTGATGCTGGTAAAGAATCTTTTAACAAAAACAAAAACGGAGAAACACGGTATTGAACATTTCGCGACAGCGAGTGAGGCAAAAGCTTCTGTGGTCGAGAGATTTAACTGCACATTAAAAACAAGGATGTGGAGATATTTTACAGCTAACAACACCCGGCGATACGTTGATGTCCTGCAAAACCTGGCTAGAAGCTACAACCACAGCTACCACTCCAGCTTTAAAATGTGTCCTATGGAAGTGACTTCAGAAATTGCCAGAATCTGTATAGTGTCAAGTCCAATAGATATTGCTAGGACTCAGTGACAACGTTTAAACAAGGGGATCTTGTCAGAATATCTAAGGTCTGTGGAGTGTTTGACAAAAAATACGAACAGAGTTTTACGGATGAAGTGTTTACAATGTATGAGCGGATACCCCGATCTCCTGTATACAAACTCAAAGATTTGGACGGGGAACCTATCCAGGGTTCCTTTTACGCAGAGGAACTTCAAAAAGTAAAAATATGTAACGACAAGATGTATCAAGTGGAAAAAATATTAAAACGACACACAGTCAAGGGTGTCAAACAGGTTTTTGTAAGCTGGAAAAACTGGCCTGAGAAATTCAACAGTTGGATCAGATTTGATGAACTTCGAAACGTCAGGTAAAGGATGATGGCTTTTACGTTACCCTTCCCTCTAACGCTAGCAAGGAAGTGTTTCAAAATAATACCAGTTCAAGTTTCCATGTAAATTTAGCTCAACATATTGATTTAGAAGGCCAATGTCTGGTTGCATTAGCAGAGATTTTATATCCCCATACATGGCATAATTTACCGGATCATGAAGCCTACTTTGAATGGAGGAAGGTTGGTGATGTGGAGATCCATATGCAAAGGATTAGAGGAGGCTACTATAACAACGTTATCCAACTCGAGACAGAGATGGACATGTTTTTCAAAAAAATAAACTCGGATATCCGCATGAAATTCAGCAGAGTTCAAAAGAGATTTCCATTTCAAGCAAGCGGTCCATATGAAATATGCTTCTTCAACACTCTAGCTTATATGCTGGGTGTGTTATGATTTTGGCACGTCTGCTCTAGCCTGTCTCTCTGGCTGCAATCAGCAGATGAGATGCACCTGGTGACTGCTGCAGTGCAGTGCAATCTGTGGCATTCCAAGCACCTGTGTCTTCCCTGATATATACTGACTCTGACAAGCAGACGGTGCCAGATTTTTGAAAGCCATCGTGTGAGTAGATATCCAGCGTTCCCTTTCCCGACTGAAACGTTGTTTTGACCTTGCCTGCCCCTTGGATTTTTGCCTTCTCCTGCCCCTTGTGGACTGTTTGGTTTTTGGGTTTTGAGCCTGTTTCCTCATCTGATTTACCCTCTGCCTGCCCTTGCCTGACGTCTTTGTTCCGATATTGACCCTGTTTCTGTCCCTGGATTATTGAATCACCCTACCCTTGGATTTTTCCCAAAAGTCCCCCTGTCTCTCTCCCTGCGTGTGGAGATCCCTGCCTGCTCCCCATGAGGGTTCCCCCTGGGTTTTCAATTTTTAACCCCAAGACAAAAACAGGTTAGTGACTTTTTGCCCCTTCCAAGATTTGGAAAACACAAGCACTAATCCTTCTTTCGCTTCGTGTTCCGGGAAACTGTGTGGGGGTTTAAACCCTGAGTGACGTTTTCCTTGGCTGAAAATTTTTTAATCTTCAGTTCTGTGTTTGGCGAATTTTTTGGGTCCCCCTTTTTTTCAATTGTAATGGGTTAAAACCCAGGGGAATTTTTTCATGATCTAAAAAACGGGCTCCTTTTACGTGGATTGAAGGCTGGTTTCTATCACCTTACTGTTACAGCGATTTTGGTCAGCCCGCAAATGTAGGGACGCTTTTGCACCTTTACTGCGGACCGTCAAAGTACAAGGGACTTTAGTATAGGGGGTTACTCTGCGTTTTCCAGAAGACATTTAAAATCCTTAAAAAAATTTTTCGGCAAAACCTTCCCTTTAAAATTTCGTCTAAAAAGCCCCGTCATAAGATTACACTTCAGACAGGTGATATCACAACGTAGCCTGAGATAAATTTTATTTGTATTCCAGAGATGTATATAACATCTAAGACCGATTGGTTATCATTCATATTCCCCCTGATCCTTCAACACTGTGCACCAAGCAGGTAAGAGAGAACATGGCACAGCTAAGTCTGAGACGTGATCCAAATTGCTTTGTAAATTACTATGTAAGTCAATCAGGCGGTAATCTGCCAGGGTTTTATGGGACCCGGGTCATGTACCGACGCGGAATTGGATCATTGTTTTCTAAATTATTTAGCTTCTTATCCCCTCTGGTTAAAAAAGGATTTGCTACTGCAAAACCCCATCTGAAAACAGCGGCAAAAAAAATTATAGTTTCTGATTTTAAGGTGGGCCCTGAGAAAAAAGCGTGGTTCTAACACACACCGAAGGTCAAGAAGGTTCAGGAATTATGGTTTTTTATCCAAAAGCCCCCAAAACAAGACCCCCTGATAATCGTTAAGGACGGTTAAAAAACAACGACAAGCACGAAAAAGGGAGATCAGTCCGGAGCTGAAAAAACAAAAGAGGACGAAAGTCTTCCGCAAGTTTTGATATATTTAAATAATAGCTCTTTTACATAACAAATCATCAGAGTGCACGCTGGCAGAGCTGGACTTATTTTCAGCCCTGATGACGCAGCTATCGATCGAAGATAACATTTACACCGAGATCCAGTCTTTATCAGCAATCACCGATGGAGGCCCGATCGAGTTTTTCATTCCGGGAGATGGAGAAAAGTATCTGGATCTCAACGATAAGCTGTTGCATCTCAGAGTGAAAATTACTAACGAGGATGGAACAAACCTGCCGGATGATGCACCTGTCGGGCTCATCAACTACCCGTCAAACACAGTCAGTGTGATGTCACTCTCGGAGATCGATGGATTTCACTATCCAGCGCCACACGCCTGTATAGAGCCATGATTGAGACGTTAATTTTTTCTGAGGATTCTTTAAAAAGCCAGTTTAGCTCTGGGCTTTTTTTTAAAGACACAGCCGGGGCTCTGAACTCTATCGTTATTACTAACGGCCCTAACCAAGGTCTTAAAATTCCAGGGAGGTACATCTCCTAGGCCCTCTGCATGCAGACATATTTTTCTGCGAGAGACTTCTTTTAAACTCTGTTGACCTCAAAATCAAACTTACAAGAGCCAACGACGCCTTTTGTCTCATGGCAGCAAGAGATTCCACTTTCAAACTTAGGATATTAGGAGCCTCTCTTTTCATGAAATTAGTTTCTGTCTCTCCAGCCATTCAATTGGGGCACGCTTCAGCTTCAATGAAAGCAAATGCTCTCTATCCACTTTCACGTGTGAATGTAAAAACATATTCCATCCCCGAAAATTCAAGGGTGTGCACCCAAGAGAATCTTTTCTTAGGTGTCTTTCCCAAGTATGTTGTAAAAGCGTTACTGGATCATAACGCTTTTACAGGAACACGGGATCTCAATCCATTTGCTTTTAATCATTTTGATATGGAATATTTGGTCTTATGCGAGGATGGTAAACAAATTCCTGCTAAGGCCTTCCAGCCCAATTTTAACCAAGGCAATTCAGTGACAGAGTATTACAACTTGTTTACGGCTACAGGATGACATCTAAAAGATCTTCCGCTGAGTATATCACGTCAGGAATTTAATCAAGGATACTCTCTGTTTGCATTTAATCTTAACCCAGGAGAGGACGCAGATGCTCCATCTCCAGTTTCCAGCGGGAATATAAGATTGGAAATGCGTTTCAGAAACCCATTGCCTCATACCACCACGCTGATCATCTACGCTTGTTATGACTCTATTTTAGATTGATTCAAAGAGGCGTGTGCTGGTGGATTATTATTAATCTAATCAGACATGAATAATCATGAAACTGAGAACCTGCTGCATCATCTGCTGGGAAATTTGTTTTGCGGTGTGTGGGCGTGCGACCAGCTGCCGCTGCTCGCTGACACATTTCCAGGGCCGGCCTACTATATCGTGAACACACATCCTTCACACATGCCGGGAGAGCATTGGCTAGCTCTGACTTTGGATGAGAATGGTAAAGCCAGCTTTTTTGACACTTACGGATTTCCTCCGGATTTCGATTTCTATCCGTCAGGTATAGTAACATTTTTAGAAGACAGACCCCCAAAAATATTGTATCATAATAATCAGCTTCAAAACACTCTGTCCACAGTATGCAGACAGAGTGTTTTGAAGCTGATTACCATTGTATTTTTTATCTATGTCATAGATCATGGGGATTAACACTGCAGCAAGTGTTGTCAAAATACACCGGAGATGTGGTTAAGAATGATTTAATGGTGTCTAACTTTGTGAAAAAATATCAGAAATGTGTCATTAATCAAAGTTCTACATTTTATACTCACGGAACATGCTCTTTGGATATGTTTCTGGATTGTTATGTAATTTAAATTGTCATATTTTTTTTTCCTTGTTTGTTTTTCTTCTGATTTAATATTTGTCTAATGACATCATATGTTAGTGTATGAAGTAGAAAACTAAGCTAGACTTGAAAATATAATCAATAAAGATTTTATTGAATAAAAGAAATAGGCTACATGTTTCATTTTCTTAAGACGGTTTATGGTGAAAATGTAATCCATTGGGGAGGTAGTTAGGTCTTACGAAGAGACTTTTTTGGCTTCCCATCAGAATTTTTTGGATCTTCCTGCTCGGATCTCGACAAATGGGGAGAAAGAGTTATCTGCTTTTTTCTTCTCTGCTTAATGCAACAGAATGCTTCAGCATTTTCAATAGATGATCCCTCTCCCTCTGTTTTGAACCGTCTATATTCATCACGAGCATAAGGGTTAATGACTGAAGATATGGGGATGTTTACCTCTGACAAGGTATGTAGAAAGTCTGACCATCCTTGGGGTAGGGGTCCTCCATATTTTTTAAAAGGAAGCATGAGATTTTTCAACAAGCGAATCATGTGGGACCCCTTCACAAGATTTCCTTTATATACAAATTCACCTCGCGAAGTCCAACTCTCACTTCTTTCGGATAATTTCTTCAAAATGTACTCAGCATTTTTACGGTTATGCTTCGGTAGGCTTTTTAGTACATGCATAACAACCTGATCCCAAGGAGCCTGGTCCTGCCCTTGGCCTGGTTTTTCTTGAGACCGCTCATGCTCAGGAACCACGCTTGATGTGTCACGGTGCAGCGTCAAACTCACCCGCTGTTCTTCTTTCACACCTTGCTTGAGTAGAGTCAGATACCCCTGCAAAAGTGTATCATATTTCTTGATTTTTTCATAAGTCAAACCGGGCTCGTTTAATATCGCTCTCATGTCAGCATCAAATGTCTCCTCCGCCGTCTGTCTGATGGACGTCTCTGACTGGGTCAGATGCTTGAATTGATGAGGGGAAATGAGAAACATCTTCTGCGATGTTCTGAGAGACATTCTCTCCTGATAATTCCACCAATTAGATCACCGATCAAGGGAGCAAGTGCCGTTAAGATGGGGAGAATAAAACCACCTCCTTGACTTTTGAGAGCCAGCTGTTTACGTTTTATACCAGTTCTTTTATCAGCCAACAGTCTGATGATTTTTCTTTGCTTCTTTAATTGTCAATGTTGAGAAGGCGATAGTTTAATGTTGCCTTTTAAAATACTGAGAGCAATCTCACACATAGCCTGAAGAAAGTCGGGAGAGCAGTGTGCGAGAATATCTTTAAGTTTCTGAGGAGTGGCTTGGTACAGAGCTCTAAATAATGGGACATTCCTTTTTATACGCGCAGACATGATGGCTTACTTTGTTTTGGGCATGTACACAGCAGACCACTGGTGAGGAAGTATGCCCGTTCTCAGTCTGAAATGTTCTGGACAGGTGGGTGTAAAATCGATGATTTTATAACCATGAGCGTCTCTCGTCGCATCTTCAAAATTCTCCAAGACGAGCTCCTTTTGAGATGGAAACATTTGTCGGGCCAGTATGTTCAGCTGCAGTTTATCTCTCGGACTTTTAAACAACACCATATAATTAGCATTCAGGCTGATGGTGCGACTGTACTTTCCGTGATAAAAAAGAATAAAAACTGAGTCAACATGACGACGCTCATATTACGATGGTGACGAAACTGGGTAAAGACCATTATGTTTTCATCATCTGAGGCTTGAGCGATTACGTCATCTAGATAATTTCCCAGTTCCAAAGGAGTTTCACCACTTTTAGTCACATAAATCAAACTGTCCGTGTCAATATAAATCAATTCAATTCAATTCAATTCAGTTTATTTATATAGCACCAATTCACAACACACGTCGTCTCAAAGCACTTCACAAAACTCAGGTACATACATTCCAAATAGTCCTAACCATTGAACAGTGCAGTCAGATTCAGTTATTTATTCAAATTGGATAAAAAGTTTTTCTGTCTAAGGAAACCCAGCAGATTGCATCCAGTCAGTGACTTGCAGCATTCACTCCTCCCGGATGAGCATGTAGAGACAGTGGACAGTCACTGGCGTTGACTTTGCAGCAATCCCTCATACTGAGCATGCATGTAGCGACAGCGGAGAGGAAAAACTCTCTTTTAACAGGAAGAAACCTCCAGCAGAACCAGGTTCAGTGTGAGCGGCCATATGCCACGACTGACTGGGGGTTAGAGAGAACAGAGCAGAGACACAAAGAGAACAAAGCACTGATCCAGGAGTCCTTTTCTATGGGAAGGAAAAGTAAATGTTAATGGATGCAGCTCCTTTAGTCGTTTCAACTAGAAAGAAAGAACAGATAAACTCTGAGCCAGTTTTCAAGGTTAGAGTCTGAAAGAGAGCACATAGAGTTAGTTACAGTAAAAGCTCAGTCAGTAGCTATGTCTTGGAGAGAGAAAGGGTTAAACACTGAAAGACAGGGCCATGTGGATCATCGGTAGAGGGTGAGCATTAAGCTGTTGCCAGCAGAAGCTTGGACGATGCCCCTCTCCAGAAAGTTGTCACAGGTAGACACAGAGTCAGGCCAGGTGTAGCTTCTAGGAAGAGAAAAGAGAGAGAACAAGGTTAAAAGCTGAAATAACAGCAAATAATGCAAAATTGTAGAGTAGTGTGAGAATGTAGCGAAGAGGGTGAAAGTGGTCATTATGTCCTCCAGCAGCCTAAGCCTATAGCAGCATAACTACAGAGATAGCTCAGGATAACTTAAGCCACTCTAACTATAAGCTTTATCAAAAAGGAAAGTTTTAAGCCTAGCCTTAAAAGTAGACAGGGTGTCTGCCTCACGGACTAAAACTGGGAGCTGGTTCCACAGGAGGGGAGCCTGATAACTAAAGGATCTGCCTCCCATTCTACTTCTAGAGACTCTAGGAACCACCAGTAAACCTGCAGTCTGAGAACGAAGTGCTCTGTTAGGAACGTATGGAACAATCAGATCTCTGATGTATGATGGAGCTAGATCATTAAGGGCTTTTATATGTGAGAAAAGGAGAATTTTTTAAATTCTATTCTGGATTTAACAGGGGGCCAATGAAGGGAAGCTAAAGTAGGGGAAATATGATCTCTCTTTTTAATTTTCATCAGAACTCTTGCTGCAGCATTTTGAATCAGCTGAAGGCTTTTAACTGCATTTTGTGGACATCCTGATAGTAAAAAATTACAATAGTCCAGCCTTGAAGTAACAAATGCATGGACTAGTTTTCAGCTACACTTCTGGACAGGATATTTTTTAATTTTGGCAATGTTCCGAGATGAAAGAAGGAATCCTAAAACCTGTTTAATATGGGATTTAAATGACATGTCCTGGTCAAAAATAACACCAAGGTTTTTTACTTTATTACCGGAGGTCAATTTAATGCCATCCAGGTTAAGTGATTGACTAAGCAGTTTCTTTTTTTAAAGACTCCGGTCCAAGAGACGACAACTTCTGTCTTGTCTGAATTTAGAAGCAGAAAATTAAAGTCATCCAAGTTTTAAAGTCTTCAAGACGTGCTTGTAGTCTATCTAACTGGTTGGGCTCATCAGGATTTATGGATAAGTAAAGCTGAGTGTCATCAGCGTAACAGTGAAAATTTATACTATGCTTCATGATAATTTTACCTATTGGAAGCATATATATAGTAAAGAGAATTGGCCCAAGTACTGAACCCTGTGGTACTCCACAATTAACCCTGGAGTTTAAAGATGATTTATCATTTACATGAACAAACTGGAATCTGTCAGACAAATAAGATTTAAACCAGCCTAGTGCTGTTCCCCTGATCCCTACAGCATATTCCAGCCTTTCTAAGAGAATATTGTGATCGACTGTATCAAATGCAGCAATGAGATCTAACAGAACCAGTACAGACACAAGTCCATTATCTGAGGCTAGAAGAATATCATTAGTGACTTTCAGCAGAGCTGTTTCAGTGCAATGATGAGCTCGGAAGCCTTACTGAAACTCTTCAAACAGGTGTAGAATATAAACTATCTATGTGTGTAACTGGAATGTGCAGATGGAGGAGAAGGGAGTCAAGCTGAGGGAGTGAAGCATAGAAAGTGCAAAGTCATAAATTGGTGAACGACAAGGGATTACCGGATAGGGGTAGAGAAGGTAAGATAAGATGAGTTTGTTAGAAGAAAATAACCAGAAACACTCCTTATTTGGCCTTAAAGAATGTTATGTTATGTACGAGTGACATGATATATGTATATGTTGAACACACCCTTGAGACTCAATAAAACGAGCTGGAAGCAGGAGAGAGACAGAGTTGGGCTCGCAGGTTTTTGGCTGGGGTCCATCTCTCCTTCTGCAGAGGCGAAACATCAGCTGATTGTACTTTGAGTTTATTTCACTCTTTTTAAACCTGTACCCAAATCAACGGACCCGGGGAAGCAGAGACGGCTTCGACAATTGGGGGCTCGTCCGAGGATTTGGAAGGCCAGGTGAAAAAATTGGGATCACTGACGAGGACCAACAGACATCAGACACAGGCTAGCCAAAAACTACAGAAAAGGTAAGCAGAACCTGTTTAATCAAACTCTGCTTTTGGATTTTCGATAGGCTAAATTAATATTGTGTCCGATGTCTTAGTAAGTCTGAAGTCTGCCAAAACTTAAGAAAAAGAGTGTCATAAATGTTGACTAGGATTTAAACTGGTGAATAGGATGTTGTTTTAAGAGAATTACAAGACTTAGTGGTGGTATTGTGTGGAAAATATAGTAGTTTCTCGAACGTGGCGGTTCAGAGTAGTCCTCGACGGAGGACTACTGTTGTTAAGCTGGGTTAGAGGCCCGAGGAAAGTGAGAAACCTCAAATTCTACAGAAAAGTTAATACACTGAGACCAGGCATAAACACTTGGGTGTGAATGCCGTGTTTTACGTGAGTTCTGCCTCAGTAAAACCGGATTACAGACGTAATAAAAGCACAAGCACATAGTCTGAGAAATAAGTCCTGTGAAGTGATAAACTGTGAGTGGAGAAATAATCCACAAGACCAGGTTTGTGATAAAATGAATGAACTGTGAGCTGAATACAGGAATTCAGCAAGACCAGGCTTTTTGGTAAAAAACTCATGAGCTGTGCGCAGAGGAAATAATCTGTGTTACAGACATTATTAGGCGGAGTGAGTGAAAACTTGTGTGTGACTGGGGAGCAGATTCAGCAGAGCGGCTCTCATAGCAGGTGACCGAATGCAGCTTTCTGTCCAGAAACCGAACGGTGATAACAAAAGACAGACTGCTGATTGCTGTTTTTAATGAGTAACGGAAATATTTCTCTGTGAAAACTCAGATTACAGACGTCTGCATAAACACAGAAGGAACAATATAAGCGGTGGAGATAACACCGTAAGATAAAGAATGAGCTGTGAAGTTGGAGATAAATAACCAACACTTTTTAGAATTAAAAAGTGAATAAGCTGGACACCAACACACCAGCAAAAATCAGACAAGATTTATAGTTAAATGCATGAGCTGTGAGCTGACACACACACACCTCGGCAACAACAGACTAATTAGGAAAACACGAGTGAATGAAAGCGGTTGTGTGTGCGAAAGCAGCGAGTGGCTCCCAGTGTGGGTTTTAAAAAAAACGGCGTGAAAGGCTGGGGGACTGGATAAGTGTTCAGTCTGGTGATAATAAGGACTGGCCACTGAAAACAGGCTCTTGGGTGGTGGATGTGTTCTCGTGTCTTGACGGTCGATTAAAGAACTTTCAATTGGGCTGGGAACTCGGGACATAGTGTGCCATACATCCCGGTTGGCCAGAACTGAATGAGTGAGTGACTGATATAACGAATTTAAAATATATCTTTTAAAACAAAAGGATAGTAGTTGTCATAAGAATGGAAGGTGAATTTAATAGAGAAATTGATATTAGTCCAGAGAAACAGAAGGATTCATGGAAGACCATAGAGCATCAGCTCCTAATAATGAAAGCTGCTATTAAGAAATCACATGAATACAGAGAGGAGCAGAAGTTGGTTAAACGGATGGATTCTAAAATAACTGAAGAATTGTTAAGAGATGGAAAACGCAAGACAGATAGAGAGAATGTTGGCAAGTGGTTTTGGTTGAAGGTGAAGGGCTCAAAACAGACTTGGCTGACAAACGGTGTAGAGACTGTTGATGGTTGGATAGAGGGAGATGGAAGGAGCTTCGAGACAAAGCAGAAAAAGACGAAAAATTTTGGTCACAGATGGGTTTGCTGTGGCAAAGTAGTGACCATGCGATGACTGACAAAAGCAGACAGATTAAAGATAGCAGTACAGCTGAAATGCCGCCATCATATAAACTTCTTGCAAATCAGCCCACTTTATCACACACCATGGCCTCCACTTCTCCTCCTACTGGCTTATACCCCACGTTGCAAGTTACTGGGGGACAAGTGAGCGTGTGTGATTTACCGCCAGTACATGCTCAGCCTCCTCCTGGCTCATCACCGCCCCCCCTCTCCCCCTTAGCCCCCACCTCTCTCTGCTCACATTCCACAGGAGGGTCTGCATTGTCTCTTGGAGGATCATTCATTTCACAGGCCCCACTAACTGACCCATTTGCTGACCGAGTATTACGGGACAAATTGCAGCCAGCTTCTGGCCCAATAAAGTATTCCACCCCGCATATTTCCTATTCACCTAGTGATATGGAATTGGTCACACCTTTGAAACCAGATGCAACTGAGGGCGCAGTTAATATGTCAGTGTCAGGGAAACGGATAAAAGAAGAACCACTGACTACAGTAATTTATTATGACGCTGCTATGCAGGCATCACCTATTACAGTACAGAATCAGTTACCAACTGAAAATGAGGAAGCTATGTTATCTCCCTCAACCCCAAGGTCACCAGTACTTGAGGCTACTCCTCCCCTTGCTGGACATGGCTATAACATGAGACCCCGAACCCAGCCCAAATCTTCTTATATGGGTCCACTGTTCCAACAACAAAATGCAGGGAACAGATACAAGCCATTCACACTGGGAGATCTTACCACTTTGTGTGACAAATTGCCCCCGATCACAGAAGGTGCATCTATATGGTTACAGACACTGGACTCCCTGACAGCAGGCACCACGTTAGCTCTAGGTGATTACAGGGCCATTGCTGGACGATGCATGAAGCCACACAGCTGTAGGGACATAGAGCTTGTTGCGGGTACAACAACAACACCAGATGGGGACCCATTTACTTTTTATTCCACTCTCATAGGCATAGCTCTTAGACAAATGTATCCAGTAACCAGAGGACGTACCATTCCAAAATTTGAGTGGAACGCAAACACAAATCCTAGAGAATATTTAGATCAGTGCAAATCCATGTGGCAAACACAGACAGGAACTAATCCAGACAGAGCTGGTCCCCAAAGGGACTGGTTCCGGGATGCTGTCTTAAGAGGGTTACCGTTGCAGGTTAAAACTAATATGGAGGATAATCCCGACCTCCCTGGATCAGAGACTGGAGTATGGGATCGCCATCTGATGCATCATTTATCTAAACTCAAAGAGGCAAAACAAAATGAGGAGAGTGAATTAAAAACGTTACAAACTCAGCTCCTGAAAATGCAATTAGCAGAAGCTAAACAGAAGGTCGGGGAAAAGAAAAAGGAGGGTAAAACATCTAAAATTATGTATGAAGGTGCAGTGTCTCAGCCCCCTCAGGCTCCTCCATTTCCTGGAAATCGAGAAACAGCAGGACAGTGGCATCAGGCCCCGGTCCCATATCAGGGACATGCTGGTCGTTTTGGGGGACGGGCAGGGCCAAGAGCAAGGGGATTCCAGAGAGGACCACAGAGGAGACTGGGTAATGCTGATGTGTGTTATTACTGCAATGAGCCTGGACATTGGGCCCGAGATTGCCCCCATAAGAATGGTCCACCTGGAGGGTATGGGTGTTATGGTCCTGCCATGGCTCCTCCGGCTCGTCCATACAGAGGCAGAGGTGGCCCAGCACGTGGTGCATACGGACCACAACTCCAATTACCGGCCTGGGACGAGCCTAGTCTCTGGCCTGAGCATCACTGAAGGTCCCCACCGACCCCAGAAGACAGCGGGACTGCGGACCCCCTGCTGTCTGTGACTGTGTCCGGAAATAGCCTTCCTTTTCTGGTGGACACTGGGGCCACATGTTCAACCATCAAACAGGCTCCTCCAAACACACTCTCCACCAGGACTACAACTGTCATGGGGTTCTCGGGGGCAAAGCAGGTCCTGCCATATACCAAGCCTTTAAAGACTGAAATTGGTGGACAGACACTGAGTCACAGTTATCTAGTCTCCACTGACACACCAGTAAATTTACTGGGTAGAGACATGTTAATAAAACTGGGAGCAACCATTTTATGCGGGACTGATGGACTGCAGGTTCACCTGCCCAATGGCATCCAGTTATTTTGTGGCAATAACACTTCTTTTTCACATGGACAATACCTCCTTCAGCCACTGCAGGACTCACTGGCTGACATATACTGGGTTTTGCTGCAACCTGAAACCACCGCGCACAGAGGCATTCTCTCGGCTTTCCATCGGTGGAAATCCTGGGTCTCCACTCTGGCGCCCTATGTACCTCCTCCTGACCCCCCGCATGTCACCTTGTTTTATGATAGAAATAATTGTGAATGTTACCAGGAAAGCTTTGCTGACGAGTTAGAGGGTACGCACTGGGACATTGTCACCACAGACATTTATGTAGCACCAGAAGGAGTGGTGGCCGAGGTTCACTTGACTGAAGAGCAGGAAGTGTGGTTTAGGATGTGGTCTGATGGCGTGCCTCATGTCTCTTTGGCTCTGCACCCAGGTCATGAAGCACGTGAACTTGGAGGTGTGTTAAAACGCTCCCTGAACCTACAGGATTGGCAGCCTTTGGCAACCCCTGACCTTTTTTATTCGCCCTCAGGGAACACTTATCGCATATTCAACCACTCCACGGATGTGGGCACACTGGAGCATGTTCAGTTAGACAGACACCATGGTAGGGAAAAAACAGACCATCCGCTGGCAGCTGCTATTGTGGAAAAAATGCCTTCCACCCTCTGGGCAGAGGGGCCCACAGATGTAGGCCTGATTCAATGTTCCCCCATTACCTTTCAGTTGACCACCGACCAACCAATATGGAAGCCCCAATACCCTCACAAACCAGCAGCAGAACTAGGCATTAAAGATACAGTGGAAGGCCTCTGGAACTCAGGTGTTTTAGAATCCGCACATTCTTCTTCATGGAAGAAGAATGTGCGTACGTAGGAGACTTTGGGGAAATTCAGCCAGTGGATTTAAGTTGAGATAAGAGACCTGCCTCCGGGTGTTGTCCGGAGCTGGAAAGGCCACAGCTGTTGAAATGTTTCATGTACATGATTTGGAGATTGCAATGTTGATTGCAGAGTTTTTTCTTTTTTCGTTTGAGATCTCTATGGTGACCAGTGGTGATCGGTTTTTCTGCAGAAATGTTAAATTATCCGTTTTAAAGGGATTAGAGTCAATAATCTAACAATTTAGAAATGTGTTGCACACATAAAAATATTGGTAAAAAACGGACTCGGCTGACACCATCAAACTATTAATCAGGTCAGTGGACCCCCGGGGGGGGGGGGCATGAAAGGGTGTGAAGAAGGATGAAAAAAGTGTGGATGAGATGTATGAATAAAAAGGGCCTGGATCCTGCAGCCGTATGGTAGATAGAGGAATGTGAGGAATCTCCGAATGATGTATGAACGATGGTGTTTTGCAATTATGTGAGTTGTATGCGACGTCAGACTGAAATCTGTATGAGTGTGGCCACTGAAGCGAGCTGCATTGTGATGAGAGATGAAAACTGCATGTTTGTGATGTTTGATTACCTTAAATGCAAGTTTCATTATTGCTGTGTTTTTAAAACAACAAAAAAAAATGAGCTTTTGTGGTGCGCACCAGAAAGCTTTGCTTTGACTTGATTTTTGGCGTTCCATGGATTAAGTGTTGGGGGGGGGTGAAGTTTTATGCCAAATCAAAATGTAGATATAGATTGTTGTACTTGTTAAATACTGCTTGAATTTTTCGTTCACTCTTGAGGGATAGATCTAAGAGGAAAATTGTTCAAACTTGATTTAGAATGAACGCATACTTAAATAGGAAGGAGGGTTTCTGGTAGAAACTTGACTTGAAGAAAAAAAGAGAGCTCTCTCTAGCCTATGGTGAATGGAGTTTTCTCTCCGTTGCAAGTGTGTGTGTGTGCGCCTGCACACACGCCGTGTCTTGCTTTCCACAGCGTTATAACGAAGGAGGTGTGCTTGTGTGATACACAGCACCCACGCACGAACACATAACACATGCATAGCACACAAAACATACAACACCACGAACGCACACACGGAAACAAGGAACAGACACACAAATGTGGGATCATAAATGTATATATGATGTATAAAAGTATGAATGTTAAATGCCGGCATATGTCTGTCTAAATGTTTGTCTAAATATCTGTCCATGTGTCTGTGTCTGTGTTTGCTCTAATGTTGAATCCGTCTGTCAATCATGTGGGTTTCATTGTCACTAACATTTGTTTTTTCCCTTTGTTCTTTATTTGTTTCAAAAATTTATTCACAGAAGTATGACGGGTTTTTAGGAACTCCATGGCTGCGAGCCTCTCAGTGCTCACAAAGTCCTGGACTTATGATTGAACAACTAAATAGTTTAATTCAAGTGAGCGCGGAGCGTGTTGTGCAGTTACCTTGGAGTCTAAATTACCTTCACAAATGCGCAAGAAAATGATAGAATCTCCATAATTAAAGTGAGAATTCCAGGTTTTATCAAATTTTTTTCTTTCTTTTCTAGTGAAGCTCAAATGTTAACTTGCCTGATTAGGAAGACTTTTGTGTTAAATACAAAGGAATAGTGTTCATATTGTCTTAACCATCAAAGGATAACTGGTATGTTGAAGTCTTTATGGGTTTAACTTAATGGTTTAAACGAAGAAACGTTTCTGAAATAGAGGAAAGTGTTTGCACGTCTGTGAAAGTCAGTTGGTTCAGCATGGAGCTGTGTTAGGAGCAGAGCAGAAGGGGGGCTTCCCAGTTCCCCCTTCACAGGATGATTGCTCTGAGGGGCCAGGACACAGAGCTATCTACTGTCTACTTTTCACTTTTACTGAAGTTCATTAATATTTTACTGATAAAATTGGGTCACATATCATTTTGGTTTGCCTCCTGTTAAAGAATAATGAAAGTTTAATTATGCAATTTATTACACATTTTAAACAAATTTGATGGGAAAGAAAATTTCTAAAGGTATAGAATCAGAAATTATCTTTATCAAGGATACATTCCTTATTTTTTGCATATTTTTGAGTTCTTAGAATTTGAAAAAAACACTATAGAACGCATCAATTTTAAAATATATTCTAGTGGGGTGAACCCAAATTTGTGTGGATCATGTTCAAACTATTTTCTTTAGCCTTAAAGGTGGGATAATACAATATGACAGTTTTCATATTGCTTAGGTTAGTATGCCAAATGTGTTTTAGTGTAGTAATATGAGTTTTTGGTAGTTTTTTATTTTGTTGAACAATGTAAAGTCAGAAAGTGAGAGGTGCCTACAAACCAAGAGGAAGAAATGAAAACAGAGAATGTAGCTTGATTTAATGAAATATTACGATCAGGACAGGAGAAGGGGGAAATGACTTGTGATCTAACAGGAATCAATTTATTGCTGGAACAAAGATTTGACTAGAGGATTGAGTTGGTCCAGGGACAGACTGGTCGTTTGTCTTTTAACATAAACAATATAGGAACAGAGCAGTGATACAATGACTTAATGAAAAACAAAAAAAAATAAAATAAATAAAGGAACAGTTATGAATAGTAAGTTACTGGCTTATTATATGCACTACATTGCCTTATATCATTAAAAATTACAATGGTGATGTTATGGATTTTGCTATTGAGAGAACTTTGCCAATTCTTGCTAAATTCCTGAACAAAATATAATTATTAGAAAGATGAAATTTTAATGTGTTTCTCAAGGTTTTGTACAAACAGTGGCATGATAATAATTTACAAATACACAAAGTTTTATGCTTAAATAATACAAAAATATATGAATAAACAATAAAAACAAATGAACTCATCTTTTGCAGAAATAATAATGCAGCCTTTAAAGAATGAAAATGTTCTGTTATGGCAGAAGGGATGAAAAAATTGTGTCTGCACTGTATCGAGGCGAAAGTCTCATGAGGAAGCTGCCCTGATATTTTGTGACTTTCTGACTGATCACTCAGTGAATTACAGCCTGTTTAACATGGAGAAACCAAACTTTCACACCGTGGACAACAGGAAACATGGCCCACGGCCTGCCTCAGACCTCAGATGACAGAGAAGAATGCTGGAAGCCGATAAAATAAAAGGCCGAGCAAAGGAATGGTCTCCACACACGTTAACAAGGCTTTGGACAGAGACAGCAACAAGCCTCACTGAACAGCCCAGCATGTCAGACCAGAGGCTGTGAGAGATAAATGCAAGGATGGCCTTTTTTTAAAAAGATTCACTTATTCACTTATAAATCTGACTAACAAATAACTAACCAGTATTGCTTTAAGTTTGTTCTCTTTTCTTTTTTCAGAAGCTGCTAATCTTTCGCATTCTACCCACCTTGTTCTATGTGGAAGACATGCAGATGTTATCAAATGCTCTGATAATTGAGGGAAAGGTAAAGGTACACAGGAAACATTTTCATGTTGCTTCATGATTTATCTAATGGCCATAGGGATACCGTTGAGTCATTCCTATTAAACAATGCGCGTTTTCGACTACATTTGAAAAGTAAAGCATTCACATATTTAGGACAACAAGTAAATGAAAGGACATTTACAAACTAGTTTTAGTTGCAAAGCAGACTAGATAGCAAACTAGGCATGGATCTCTTGAAATATTTGACTTATTGTGACATAGTTATCTTTACAAAAGGAAAGTATATAATAGGCTAAACATAAATTAAGGACATCTTGGCATGGTAAGAAAATAACCTTTAAAGGAAGTTACTGACTTTGGACATAAAATTATTCAAATAATATAGACCTACTTGACTCACACATTATGTTTAGGAATGTTTATGTTTATGTTTAGGATAACACAAGAATAAGTGAATTGAATATTTCTTGATTTGCCAAATGGAAAAACCAGTGAGCAGTTTACTACGTTTTTTCAAAGAATTATAGTTTTGAATATTGTTCATTTTCTACCTTTTAAGTATTTGTGCTGGATGTAAAGTGGCTGAAAAAACATCAACGTTAGCAAAAATTAGTTTCCTAAAGGATTACTGGAAAATATGTTGAGGAAGAGAATTGTGGAACTTTGAGAAATATGTCACAACTCCAGAAAGTTGTTTATGATGTTAAACTAGAGGTGACTTTCCTTACAAGTGCGCTTTTAGGGGATAAAATCAACAAGAATTTTTTCACACGACAGAACTGGCAGTCCTGAGTTTCGGGTCGAAAGAGTAGTTATTTATTGTTTTGCTGAGGATGCTAGGAAAGGAATTTTGGTTTATATCGTGGTCACTAATTGACCATGAAAATTTGATCTACAGGAGACAGAGTATTTTCAGAAGTAAAGCGAAAAATAGATGTTTAGACTTACAAACCACCTGAAATTAACTGCAAAATCAAATTATTAATGTGCTATTTAATTTGAGAAATGGTATGAACTGGGAAACAACTTTTTTTTAAAACGAACGGTGTTTATGCACGAAATCAAACATACGGTTAGTGACTATAAGACTTCTTTAAGGATAATGATCATGAAAAAATGAAAGGTTTAAACGAGATCCTATTATGGTGCATTCTGAGATTATTTTGCAGATTGATCCCTTTTATATCCTACTAACTACTGAGAGAGTCAGCTAAAACTCTGAGGGATCCTGAACATTCTTGTGATAAAAGTCGTCCAACAACAACTGGAAACAGACAGCATTTGGCTCAATCTCATGTGTTGTAGGACAGGAACCTCTAACACAGCTGAGAATGTTTCCTGGAAACATTCTTCAGAAGGCCAGTAGGGTGAGGAAATGGTTTTGGATTAGATCCGAGAACAGAGACAGAAATAAAAAGCACACATGAAGAACAATGTTTGACTTAGGAAAGTTGCTTAAAAGTAAAGCATCACCATATAAAACTATATTCAGAGGTGAGATTCCAACAAAATAAACATTAATAGTAGATTTTATTTTTAAATATAAAAAAACTCGAATCGGCGAAAATTAAAAAGAAAAGGAGGGAAAGTGCTTGAAAATCTTAAAAAACTGGAACTTGATTAAAATTTTCTTTTTAAACAATAAATTTTAAAAAATTTTGTCACTGAAGGGAAGATCTCAGGAAAAAACAAGGTTCCCTTTAAGGCAAAAATGTAGTTTTGACATTCTTTTGCAAAAAAGCAACCAAATGTGATCTGGATGATGAACTTTTTGATTGTGTGTACAGACAATTTAAATTTAACATAATCTCTGTTAGTGAAAAACAAGCACGGTGTTTGACGTTTGGGTTTAAAAAAAAGTCTCAGACTGCAGCAAACTAAGAGGTTTATATCATAGGAGGGGGGAAATGAACGCCCCCTTTGGCACTCGTTATCTTTTTTTAGAAGTCCCAGGGTTTTGGAGAGACAATGCCAAAACATCACATTCCTTGCAAAAAGCACAAAAGTGCAGACTCCAATAAGTATTCGCACCCTGAGTAAAGATGAATAAGGGTTAAAACACTTGGCATTGAAGTTGAAAAAATTTTTAGATAAGAAAATGTGTGGAGGAACAAATCCTAATGGAGCTGTGATCTCTGGTACTGGAGGCCAGCTTTTAACTAAAAGAAAATTTACAATACTAGCAGGAGAGACAAAGTATCATATAATTTGAATATTAGTATAGAATCAGTGCTTAAATTAAGTTAGTATTTTGAAGATGCAATATCATACTATTATAGAAATATCCTGTCCAGGATTGATGCTGAAAAACTAGTCCATGCATTTGTTATTCAAGGCTGGACTATTGTAATTCTTTACTATCAGGATGTCCACAAAAGGCAGTTAAAAGCCTTTGCTGATTTTAAATGCTGCAGCAAGAGTTCTGATGAAATTAAAAAAAAAGATCATATTTCCCCTACTTTAGCTTCTCTTCATTGGCTCCCTGTTAAATCCAGAATAGAATTTAAAATTCTCCTCCTCACATAAAAAGCCCCTTTAATGATTTAGCTTCCCCATACATCAGAGATCTGATTGTTCTATACGTTCCTAACAGAGCACTTCGTTCTCAGACTGCAGGCTTACTGGGGGGTTCCTAGAGTCTCTAGAAGTAGAATGGAGGCAGATCCTTTAGTTATCAAGCTCCTCTCCTGTGGAACCAGCTCCCAGTTTTAGTCCGTGAGGCAGACACCTGTCTACTTTTTAAGGCTAGGCTTAAAACTTTCCTTTTGATAAAGCTTATAGTTAGAGTGGCTTAGGTTATCCTGAGCTATCTTCCTTATTTTACCTCCGTCTTCTTCTCCCCTTGTTGAATGGAGTAAGGGGGAGTCAGGTTTGCCTAAACCGGGCTCTCAGTTACGGTTGAGGTGCAAACCCCCTCCATTTCTGCTACCTGTATGACCCCCTCTCTTTTCCAATGGTTATGGTCAATCTGACAGAGAGGTATCCCAATCATTGTGGTTTTTAGTACAAACAAAGGCCATCAGTGGGCTCTAGATGGACAAACTGTCTACTTTTAAGGCTAGGCTTAAAACTTCCTTTTTGATAAAGCTTATAGTTAGAGTGGCTTAGGTTATCCTGAGCTATCTCTGTAGTTATGCTGCTATAGGCTTAGGCTGCTGGAGGACATAATGACCACTTTCACCCTCTTCGCTACTTTTCTCACACTACTCTCCAATTTGCATTATTTGCTGTTATTTCAGCTTTTAACTTTGTCTCCTCTCTTTTCTCTTCCTAGAAGCTACACTGGCCTGACTCTGTGTTCTACCTGTTACACCTTTCTGGAGAGGGAATCCTCCAAGCTTCTGCTGGCAACAACTTAATGCTCACCCTCTACCGATGATCCACATGGCCCTGTCTTCAGTGTTTACCCTTCTCTCTCCTAGACATAGCTACTGACTGAGCTTTTTACTGTAACTAACTCTATGCGCTCTCTTCAGACTCTAAAACTTGAAAAACTGGCTCAGAGTTTATCTGTTCCTTCTTTCTAGGTGAAACGACTAAAGGAGCTACATCCATTAACATTTACCTTTCCTTCCCATAGAAAGTACTCCTGGATCAGTGCTTCTTTGTTCTCTTTTTTGTCTCTGCTCTGTTCTCTTAACCCCAGTCGGTCGTGGCAGATGGCCGCTCACACTGAGCCTGGTTCTGCTGGAGGTTTCTTCCTGTTAAAAAGGAGTTTTTCCTCTCCACTGTCGCTACATGCATGCTCAGTATGAGGGATTGCTGCAAAGTCAACGCTAGTGACTGTCCACTGTCTCTACATGTTCATCCGGGAGGAGTGAATGCTGCAAGTCACAGACTGGATGCAATCTGCTGGGTTTCCTTTCCTTAGTTAGAAAAACTTTTTATCCAATTTGAATAAATAACAGAATATGGCCTGCACTGTTCAATGATCAAGATTAATTGGAATGTATGTACCTGACTTTTGTGAAGTGCCTTGAGACGACTTTGAGTGCTGTAAAGCTTGCAGAAAGCTGATGACGTTGACTATAGAGTATCAGCTGAAATCTGATAAATTAACAAAATAGCAGAAACATTACCACCTATGTGGAAAATAGCTTAAACAGGTGAAGTTACCTCAAAATTATTTGTTTGAAACGGTTATTGAAATGCAAGTATGAAAGGACCTAAAAAGATTACCAGCTGAGCTAGATGATTTTTTTTTTTTTTTGGGGGGGGACTGGAGCAAACTGAAGAAAATATAACCTAAAGAAGCTGAAGTCAATGCTAATATGTGTTAAATAAAAATGGCATGAATTGCCAAAGCAAATTAACAACTAAAAGCTGAAAGAAAAAGACAACAAAAACTTGCCTAAAGAAAAGAGAGAGAGGAGACGGACAGACGTAGAGTGAGATAGAGGTGGACTGGCTTGGCCTCCATTCTCTATCCTCCTGATTTATCTCAGCAGCCCCACAGTGACAGTTTAGTGGAAAATAGTTGAAAACTAAAGATCTTCTTCTCCATTGATAAAAACTAGGGATGCATCATCTCAGACATGGATCTCTCAATTATCACAAAGAAAAGATTATTTAACTGTGAGTGAGAGGACCATTAAAGTACAAAAATTGACAAGGCTTATGACTTAAGTTGAATGAGATGGGAAACCTGAGCTTATCTGTGAAGCCTGAATAACACATCTAAATGTTCTTATGCATCTTTCTGATCAAAAGGCGGGGTTACGTCAGAAGTTTATTAGATCATCAAGAATAGGAATAGAATAACACATGAAGGTAAGGTCACACACACGGTTTTATAAAAGTCTATTTCTGAATGATAATCAAATCGGCACCAGGAAGCACTATTTTCAGGCACTGGATCAATTGAAGATTTTTCAACTTATTTTCAACTTACAAAAACAAAGTACTTAGCAATGTCAATCTATCTCTTTTCAGGATAATGTCTGAGAAATACATAGTTTAGGACAAAATCTGTGCTGATAGGGTGAGTTAGAATGGCACCAAGCATGCTTCCAGGGAGAAAGGTGCTGCTTGAACTTTCCTTGCTAACTTCGGTTCTTTCTTTGCATGAAAAACCTGAGTGAATATAATTGATTATCACTGTTAAAAATGGAGCAGTTTAGAGATCTCTCTATCAGTAGCCTTTTACAGGTCATGAGAGGGAACCAAATGACCTACAGAACATTACCCTTCGTGAGGCTATGTGGAGGCTGGACCTGGGTTCTCGTTAAGAGCTTTTAGAAGAAAATGTTTTTTCCTGAATGGAAAATGGTTTGACCATTTATTCTATTTCTTAAGAACCTTATGTATTGTATATTTGCTGCAGCACAATTATAATCTAAAAGATTGTTAATTTGGTTTTCAATTTTAAGTTTTGCTTATTAATTATTTTTTTATCGAGATTCCTATGTACTCGGGGCTGGAGTTTGAGCACTGCTGTGAAAGTCTTCACACCCTGTTTTAACGTCATCATCGCAATGGACTATGATAAAGGAGGGACGTTGAGGAAATACAGGAAAAATGACACTAAGGAAATACAGAAAGGTGATGCTACCGATGCAAGACACCCAATTTACATGTGATACTTCTGTTACAAACTATGATCTGCACAAGGCCCCTGACATCTAATGCTTGGATAACATGTATGATGTAGTAACAAAAGGAGATCAATAGGGTCTAACTGCCATTTTTTGTTGAAACACGTTTTCTCCTGTTTTTTTGTTAATTTAGGAAGGTAAGATGAATGCAAAAAATTTTTTTTTTTTTTGTTTCAATTTCATCAGGTAAGATTTATCCATGAAAGCAGATCTGTTTTTGGTTGTTATTTTGGCCTGGGTTGAACCTGAAGTTACAACAATCTCCTTGTGCCACAACTAAGTTCCCCTGTTACTAGAAACATTAGTGGTTTTCATATTCTTTAAAATTTTTTTTAGAGTTTTGTTATGAGTTAGAGGGGAACTATGTGGAGCAGTTAAATTGGACGTGAAAGTGGGACACAAAACAGAATCGGACTATGGAGATATCAAAAATACAATTATATGGAATATATGGACGAAGGATGTTTAATTAGACATGTGGTACTTTAATGTCATTGGTTTAGCACGATACTGGTCAGTATTCTCTGTCTTCTCAGGATGACACCAATCCAGAGACTGGCCAGTACAAGTAACCTTTTTGGGCGCTTGGACTCAGAGACCTATGGGCACATGAAGACCTTTGGTGGACCTTGAATCGGGATAAATGCGATGCCAGAGCAATAAAGTTGAAAAAGAACCAATCTAAGAGACTAAAGAAGGGTCAGGAAGACCAAGGACAGAGACTGAACTACACTGTTTGCTGCTGAGAATTTAACTGATGTTTTTTCAATTTCTGTTATCAACTTTAAGTTTTGTCTTTATGTCGCTTAAATGCCGAATTGATTCAAGCTGTTTATGGCATCTGATAGAAAGGGAGCATCCATTCTAGTGATATTCAGCTTCAGAGTTTCAACATGGTCAATGTTTTCTGTTACAAATATGTGAGAATAAAATAAGAACCAGGACCTGATTGGCAGTAAGGTCCTTAAAAAATAGTTTGGAATGATAATTTTAGATTCAAAACAGAGATCTCTTGTTCAGATTGGCCGAGAATGAGTTTTTCTCTAGGCTCCAGACTTTTTTCCCCCCCTTTTAGGATGGGTGGGTTTTTTACGGGGTTCCCCAAAAGCTGATCTGAAGGTCCCCTTCATCGACGCGTAGTTTGTGAGTTAGACTGACATGGATTTTTTTTCCATGGGGGTTGATGAGATGTGTTTCTGAAGGAGATTTTGGGAAAGCTACAGAGTAGCCGGATTTGGTCTAATTAGTGACTAGGTTTACCCCAGTATAGTCTAACACATTTTAAAATAATGTGCGCATTGGGAACTTTAAATAGGATTTTAATTAATTATTTTGAACCCAAAAATTCCCAGACCTAAATAACAGCAATCATTTAGGGTTGCTTATACTTTTGTACTAATGTAATTTTATTGCTTTCCCTAATCATTCACATTTTACTTTATTTTCTCCCTCAAATACACATATATTTAAAGGATGTTTACAATATAAAAAAACTCTCTCTCAGCTGTTTATTAGCTAAAAATAAATTAGGGGGGGACTATGTGGGGGGCATAAAGCTCTGCTTTGACTAGATTAAAAGTTTATTTTTGTTTCTACCATAACAAGATAAACTTTTTGAAGGATGGTTCTTACATGCGCCTGACTGTCTGGGAGCAGAGTACATTAAAAAAGTCCTTGGAGAGAGGGAAAAACTAATGGGCTTTTATTGCAGGAAATTTTTTGATATTCTGACCCTTGCCCTGGGGGAAAGTTTTGACATCCCTAAAGTGTTGCCAGGTCACTGTGATATGGAATCTGCATCCAGATAAGTGATGAAAATTTTTATTGCAAACTGTCAGCTCCGCCCTTTAAAAAGGTTTGCAGATGTTGTGAATGTGGTTTCCCCAAAAGTGGACAAAACAATGTGTGGGAGCCAAGATGTATTAAAATGACCCAACCCACCAATGCTTTGCAACTCTATAAAAAAAACCTTCACAAGAACACTTTTGGCGGGGCGCTTTGTAACACCAAGGAAAAGGGATGAAAAAGACTTTGTGCGACTTTTGAAGAATAAAGGTTCCCTCGTGGAGAGCTGGGGAGAGAGAATTCTGCTGAGTCTGTTTAATATCTTCGCTCAGTGACAAAAGACCGCCCGCTCCTAAATGAATAGGTCCAGATTTCGCTTATTTGTTGCACTGAACTGATGTGCTTGTGTGAAACGTCTTGATCTTTGAAAAGTGACCTTCTCGGGGTCGGTTTCAGGGTTGCATCTTTGGATGTATCTGTAAACAGATTTATATGATATTATTTTATTGAACTATAGACACTCAGGTTATTGACGTACATATCAGCTAGGGAGAAAACAAGACGAGTCTTTATAGGAAATTAAGCTTGCTTAAAAATATATATACATAGATATTATTGTTATTTTTATTTTATTTATTTTACTTACCTTGCCGTTCTACAGCTGATGGTTGTCCAATGTTTATTCCAAGTTCGTTATTGGTTTTAGTTTGCTTGATCAAATCTGCTTCTTCTTCTTCTTCTTCTTTCAGAGATACGTTCTCCGTCAAATCTGTAAACAGTTTTATCTCAGGGTTAAACAAGTCTATAATATTACACATTCACCCGGAAAGAAAACAAATAGTTTTTGGGAATTATTTTCTGGCCCAGCAGCAGCTGGCAATTTATCCGGTGTGTTTTTAGGGGAAATGATGATAATTCGCGGAGGGGTATTTAACGCTTCAGATTCTCATTCTTTGATCGAAGAAAGTTCAGATGTGGTCGGGGTTTCTTTTTTGGAGATAAGCCGCCTTCTCAACTTTGACTTTCTGGGGGAAAGTCGGTTCCAGCCACTGACCTCATCATTCGGGTATACGCCTCTCATTAAATCTATAAGTAGATTTTTTCAGTGTTCGCTTATTTATTCGTTAACTATAAAATGTTGCTGCACTTAACATTAATTACCGTATTCGGACTGTGTTAATATGAAATCCTAGAGATCATCAGTTGTGGATTCTAAGAAAAAAGAAACAAAATATATATATAAATTAAATAATATTAGAGAACATTCACATGCAATTAATGATTTCTTACTGCTTACTTACTTCTAAAGATGGCATTGTACTTCTGAGAATCGTTAGAAGCAGGTTGAGGGAGTCCAGAAACTTCGTTTTCTGAAATATGTACCGACATTTTTTTTCTGTACTGTTATTTGCAATGTAACAAGTTTAAACTAGAGTTCTACTAGTATTTTCAGTGTAACAAGTTTAAACCTTTTAGTTGTACCAGATTTGAAGCTGTTGAGGAGGTCGACAACTCTGATGCCTCTGCTCTGGGACTACTCTGAACTAACGTGTTTTTTATTGCCTGCACCCTGAAATGCAGAAGAGGTCCAATTACAGAATTACATATTCATTTTAACTTGTTCATGTGGATTGTCCAAGATACCTAAAGGATTGCACTGAAGGTGTACATAACTCACTTAGCTCTGACATGGGAAGATGTCTGTATAAACATCCCCTATATCCCAAAACAACAATTTCATTTTAGAAGCATGTATTACCAGTGAGAACCTTTGACATGCACCAGGCCACTTTGACATACACCAGACCCTCACCTGTTCATGAACCTCTGTCTTGGCACTTTGGAGGGGTAGTGAGAGCTCAAATCACTTTATTGCCTGTGTCACACACACACACACACACACACACACACACACACATGCACACACAAAGTATGGTGGCTGAATCAGAAGGATGAGGTTAAAGGTTGAGGATGACAGTTTTTTCTCTAAAACCCTTGATAACTTTTGCTCTAAGCTAAAAGAAAATTGTTTCTCTGTTTCATCTCTACAAGTGGTTGGTGCAGATTGTCTCTTACTCAAACATTTTAGCAGAGGAGGGCCTTGGATTGTGTTCTTTCTGATGTTGATGCAGAAGTGGAAGGTATGCTCTGGCGTCACATTCCTGCCAAAAATCAGAGGAGCGTATTAAGCAATCACAACAGCGCATCTTTTAATTGAGAGAGCGCATAGCTCTGATCGCGGGCATTCGCCTTTATTCGAGAGCCTTTGAACGCAGCACGGCGAGCAGTAAAACATGCCCCCTGCACCCATCTGTTCGCTCTCACAGAAAAATTATGCTCTCTCGCTCTGTTTAGTGGGCGTATTTGTCAGTTGGGGGCAGAAACTCTTCTGATTGATCTGATTGGCCGGATTTTCACCTCATATCCGGTCGCAGCCGGCACAAGACATTGCCTTATAGGAGAAGAAGAAGAGCAGGGAACATGACGTGAATTCAAAGCGTTGAAGAAAACGAGGAATAAATAAGAAGGTAAGGAAAAGAAAAGCTGGTTGTTGATTGCAACACTTTTTTACCGGTGACATTTATTTTGTTTTAGATTATTTATTTAGTGTTTTAAATTTCTGACTGTATCCTATGTTGCATTCTGAGCCGGATGTCTCAACAAAATTTTATTATGGTCTCATAATGACAGTAAAGATTCTGGAATGATTTTTGATTACTTTATTAGCTATCGGTTAGCTGTGGATATGTTAAATTAATTAGCCTGAGACAATTTCTAGATGTCAAAATCTCAACACTAACAGTATGTCTCTGAGATGAGGTTTTCTCTTAACTCAGGATGCTGATTATAATAACCGTTTTATTGACATTGTTGTTTGATACAGTTGAGGACAGCATTGAAGAGTTCATTTTGAGAGATGTCAGAGGAAGTGAGTCTCACACCACTCTTAACATCTGTAAGAATCTTGATTTCTTTTTGGATAAATATCATTGGTAAAAAAAAAAAACTGTTGCAATCAACAACCAACTTTCCTTTCCTTACCTTCTTCTTTATTCCTCGTTTTCTTCAACGCTCACGTTCCCTGCTCTTCTTCTTCTTCTTCTTCTATAAGGCAATGTCCTGTGCCGGCTGCGACCGGATATGAGGTGAAAATCCGGCCAATCAGATCAATCAGAAGGGTTTCTTCCCCCAACTGACAAATACGCCTACTAAACAGAGCGAGAGAGCAGAATATTTCGGCGAGAGCGAACATGCTGTGGGAGGGTCGACTGGATCCGTAAAATACAAAAAAAAGTTGTAATGTTACTGTTTTTCAACGAAGAGAAATAAAAGACTTACCGTTTGTCCTTTTCTGCGTTGACATCCGACAACTCACACTGACTTGGTGAAAAGAAAGTGCCGGAACACAATCGACGCTGAACCAAAACAGTAACTACAGCCTGCAGCAGATGAAATTAATCGTCTCCTATTTAGGTGAAGTTATGCTATTGCCTGAAAGTAAAACATAACGCTGACCGGTGAGCAGCACAAAAGAATCAAAGTAAAACTAGATTTAGTTGATATATTTGGAAAAATCTCAAAAAGGAAAAATTATCAGTTAGTATTTTGTTATTCAAAGTTACACAAATAACCCGTGAGTGACATTCTGGTTCACACACCATACCAGCCGGTGACAGTAATGCCCCAATTACCTTGCCAACCATCAATACACTAAATCAAAAAAAGAGAAGAAAACAGCACAAACCTGCACAAACGAAGCACTAAAAAATGAGCCCACTCCGGTTCATATCGGAGCAAAATGGGGGGATGGTGACCTCTGGATGACCTAAAAAATAATCTTTAATATCTCAGAAACCAAAACAGCACAAACGAAAATTTCAACAGCACAAACCTGCACAAACGAAGCACTAACCATTCTGTCTATTTGCCGGAATTTTTCAAGTGGGTGGGGTGTCAGCTTCATGCAGCTCCTGACAGAGGTTTTTAAAAATCTGTCCTCTCAGTCGTAAGTGATCTCTTTTCCCTCCTCGCTCTCTTCTCATCTGTTCCGTCAGTGCTGCTACTTACATTCAGCTTGTTAACCATCATTAGCTAGGCTGTTAGCTTAGCTAGCAAGCTGATAGGAGAGGCTGATTTTGGACAAAGCGGGAGAAATATCACTTTTTATGTTATAATATTGCACTCATTGAACAAGTGATGTGATAAATGACATACTGACGCATTGATGAAGTTTCCTTATCAAGAGTCTGACCCGCTTTGAAAACAGAGCTGCCGAGTAGCAGACGGTAGCCCCTCCCTTTGGAAACAGCATGTGGACCAAAACACTTTGTGGGATAGGAGTGTCGTGATTTTTTAATAATTAGAAAACTTTTTTTTACGTACTATCTAACTTGGATCACTTTAGCTGTGCTTTTATTAATAATTACTATACTATCATTAAAAAATGCTTTTGTATTTACAAAGATTATTGGGGGGGACATCTTTATGGAAGGGGGGGACAAATCCCCTGTCCCCCCCAGGATTTCCGCCTATGCAGGAGCCATTTTCCAATTTGCTCCTCACTCAACCTCTGCTGCGATCATTATCTTATCAGGCTTTTTACTATTCATCTTCCATCTTACTGCTGTTAATTGAGCAGTTTAAAGTTGTTTGTCTAATGCATCAGTCTGTTTCTTTTTGTCTTCTATCTGTTCTTTTTTTTTCCTCCAAATATTCCTGCATGTGGAGCAACAAATGTCTCTCCCACCTAGCGTGACCACACCTTTCTAAATCTGGGTTTTCTCGCATTATTTTCCTGACTTCTTCAGGTATTCCATCAATCACAGTTTGTCTAAAGTAATGAACTCCATCCATAGAAGGATGAGTCCCTGTCTATCTAGTCCATGTTTCCACTGCCTCATCCAGGAACAACTTAGGGTGTGTTCGCCCATCCCAGGAAAATTTAGGCACCGTGTCTGATTTCTTTTTAGATGGGAACATGCCACGCAGCGCGTCTCCCATCACTCCAGCCACGGCGTGGCGTCAGATTGAGAAGAGGTGCAGGCCGCATTCTCAATAACTTGGAGGTTACTGCGTGTAGTACTGCGACCCAAGATTTGTCTGAAATCTCCCAATGCTAAAGTTACACCAGCTGATAATCTGTCTAGCTCATTTAATCATGGCCTCAGTAAACATATTATTAGGGTTGATGTACGGTGGTGAAGTTGCCTCGGGTTGTTCTTCATTTTTGTCCGGACAGTGTCTGTGTTTATTTCCTTCCCACGCAAGCAGCTGCATTAAACGCTTCCGATTTTTCCACATTTCGTGCATATTTTCCCTTATTCAACACACCCACTCTATCCTTTTCTACGTTTGCTTGATCCTTCTGTTGCACCTGTATTTCAATGACCAAGGCAATAAATGCGTGTTATATCTACTACCTTCACTTTGACAGCATTTTCCAGACATTCTTTCACTTTATTCACATCCTGTGAGTCTGTATGAGCAGTCCAAATACGTTGCAATTCATCTATTTTCCTTCATTCAACATCCTCAAACTCCTCAAAAGTTCACACAGCTTGATATCATCTCTCAATCGCAGCCACACACACATACACACACACACACACACGGACACACACTGTGCACAGCAAGGAGAGAAAAGGAAAATTGACAGTTGAAACCCTACGGTTGCCGGCAACAAAGAGAAAGGTTTTCAGTTAACTGAGTGTAACATTTAGGTCCTGACCAGGGAACGTTACTCCTGACCTCACCGGCCTCACTTTCTAGTTGTAATCAACCCCGGCGGGGCAAACAGTCCTATTCATGCATCCTGTTTGGGGCGAGCGCAACCCCCGGGTGAGCCAACCCGTTCCTAAGTCCAAACATCCCCGTCACACTATATCCACGCTTTGGGTGAGCCCCGAGTGTCCCGAGTGTGGAAAACTCAGCACGATCCACAACACTGCGTCTGGCAGAAGTGGTGGCTCGGCCAGCAGCCAGCTCTAGGGGAGAGAGATTTTTTATCCTAACCGCTCTCCTAAACCGCCTACGTGCGGCCCGCTAAAATACACCTCCGGTTCTGCACATCATACAGCGGCAAAACCGCCAATTAAAAACCACTTACCTTTGTCCCCGCCAGTGATGTGATTCCCTTCGGTTGTGCTCACGACAGCCGGGTCACGGCACCAAATTGTTGAGGTATAATAATTTCACCACTAATACCAAACAGCCTCGACCTTACCCAGTCCGGATGTCTTGAGAAAGAACAGGTGAAGAGCAGGAAATTCAGATTAACACAAGTTTAATTTGATATATAAGTCCAATGATTTCCAATGCATACTTGAATACAAAAGAATAACACAAAGAAGAAAGATTACCTAAGGCCTTAGGGAGAGACTCGGGTCAGCAAAGCTAGGGCCGGATTCACCGAGTTGTCTGCCTCACCATCAGTATTAAAGATTTTTATACCCTTAACGAACTTCAAAGCTGCCTGCTGAAACTTCCTTTTAAGGAATTAGTTACGAAGCCATAGGTCCCCAATGGAGTTTTCTACATTCCTGTGTCGCCGCTGTAAATTAGTTACCCCCTATGGGAGTACTTTATTGGCCATATCATGCTGATCAGCCCGCATTTACTGCTTACAGCTGCTGGCAAACATCCTGACCTGAGGTTTACCCTTCTTCCAGCCTGAAGCCTGCTGTGACCTCTCTCCCTGCGGTCTCAGGTTCACAATCCATGATATATTTCAGTTCTATGCAAACAAATGCAAACACATAGTATGAAACTAAATTATTTTAACTCTCAACAGGTTCTACTAAGAGCTCCCCTAAGATGATGGAGCTCCTCACCCTATCTCTAACCCCAAGTTCACACTCACTACATTCTGTGTCTGCTCCACCATCACAAATTGTGCCGCATGACAATTCACAGTAGATGCGTTTTTGTTCTTAGGATCTGTTTATTCATCCAACAACAGCTCTGTTGTCTGTGAATTTTACCCCTATTGAAATGCACGCTTTCGTGCTCCGTCAAAAAGATTTCAGCCTTATGTATTTGAATCTTGGTCAGCATGCATATCTCATAACCATAGATGAGCATTGACAGCTTTGCTTTTTGCCTATCTCACCACCACAGACCAGTGAACTGCCTGCATTCGACAAATGAGGCTCCAAAGCTATCTGTCAATTTCCCACTCCATTCTGTTATTACTTGCGAACAAGACACCACGGATGAAAATCCTAATAGGACCACATCATCTACAAAAAAGCAAAGATGAGATAATCAAATCAGACACCCTCCTGTCCAGATCTACACCTCAAGATTCAGTCCACAAACACTACAAACAAGATAAATGACGACAGACAATCCTGGCAGAGTCCACATAGCACTGAGAACAAGCCCAACATTGTGCCAAGAATGAAGACACAACCCTTAGTTTGTATATACAAGGAACAAATAGCACGTTATAGCATTCCCCGCACCTCACACTCCTAAAGAAATCCCCACAACATGCTTTGGGAGACACAATCATAGCCTTAATGGGAGAGTGACAAGGAAGTTACTGAATACCATCCCCAAGGTAAAATATTGTAGAGGCAGCATCATGCCGTGGTGAAAGTTTTTTTTCAGTTATGAACTGATTGGTGTTGGTCTAGTAATCATGATAAAATACTTTGAATTTTGTAGTTGTAATATAAAAATGGAAATATGGGCATAAATACATTTGTTAGACTGATATCCCAGTTTAAAATGGCATTCTGGAAAACTCTATCCGCAGACCACAAACTGCATTTCCATTTAACATAGACAGACCAATTAACATTATTTTGGAACATTTTGGAACATCTCACAAGTATTAGTAGAAAGCAAAATTATGGTAAAATGGTTCAGCACTAAGTAAGAATCACAAACAAGAAACTCTCATCCTCTGAGCTATAGCTTCTATCACAAATGTACCTGGAGAATGAATATGTCATAATCAAAATAGACAGAGCCAAATTTTAAATTCTCTTTAATAATTTAAGTCATAGCAGCTGCAGCCAAGATGTCTTCCTCCAGCCAGCTGGTTGAGAGTTCCCACTGTGGTCAGACAGGGCAGCTTTAAATTGTTGCAATCTGCAGGAGGCTGCCCTGCTAAGGGGGAAGCAGAGAGAAGAGACAAGGGGCACACAAAGGTAGCAAGCCTCATTTGTTTTTTAAATGAGGTGTTTGAGGCTGACTACAAGTGGTTGGAAATGATTTGTCTGTTGAAATGCATCAGTGTGTTTGGTGTGACTTTGCTATTTTCTCTCAGTGGAGATATGGCTCTATATTCTTGGCCTGCTGCTATTCCCATGAATACTAGAGCTCAATGGGGAACTAATAAAGACAAGCAAAGGAGACAGTGCCTCCCACTATATTACCTGTGTGCACCTGTTGGCAATTTTGTTTTGCTGTCTAAATCAGTTAAGACAGTACTATTATCTAACTATACTATTTATGAACAAAAATAATTTTACTTCTGTTAGCAAATGCATTAATTCCAAGTGACATGTCAATATTCACTGTGTTAACTTTTCTTAATATCTAAGGCAATTAATGGGAGATTGGTTGCTCAGGTGGTAGGGGTACAGGACTGTTAGGATTTGTGTAGCAAAGGACCCCGGAATGCAGACTAGCAGGCAGCATAATGGTAAGTGGAAAAAGATTTAATAACAAAAAACTCACTCACTAGGAGGCAGGACCAAAACAATAAACGGACAGGCAAGACAGGCAAAACTGACATGGGCAGGCTGGCAAGACAGGCTTGGCGTGAACAGCAGGACATGAGCATGATCCAGAAAGCAAGACTTGAGCATGATTTGAAAATGTTTCCGCGATGAATAACTGAACAGGTGTGTATATATGGAGTGTGAACCAGGTGGAGCAAGGAGACAGATTAGCTTGGAGCAGGTGAACAAAATAAAAAATGATTGACAGACAGAACAAAACGTGGCTGGAGCAAAACAGAGACTCTTGAATACAAACTAACAGAAACTAGAAAAACATGAAACTAAAGCATAACCAGATCCAAAAACCAAACTTGACAAAACATGAACAAGACGACAAAACTAAAGCATGACCAGAAGCATGATTCAAAATCTAACAAGAATAATAATAAACCAAAGAACGATTCAAACCTTAACTGTAAAAAACATAAAGAAAAAACCTGAAACCAAAAACCAAACAACCCCAAATCATAACACAGGACACCTTGCTCAGAGTGGCCCCAATTCTATGGCAGCCCCAGTTCTGTCAGTCGGAGCCAGGGCAGCTGTGGCTACAATGTAGCCTACATCTGTCAGTGTGTGAATGAGTCCTCAAACTTGATAAAGCGCTATATAAGTACAGGCCATTTACCAATTCATTTTGATAATGACCTTTAGGCCATATCCGGATTGATGTTGACCCATTCTTGTTTTCATAGTGCTTGGAATTTATAAATTTTTTTGGCTTCTGTTTTTAAGTTCATTTAGGTGCAATCTTCTCTAGATCTGATAAGATTTCAATAGTCCCATCTTTAAGTCAGTTTGTTATCCCTTTTTTTGTCACAAGAAGTTGGAGGACGTTTTGATCTCATTCTGTATCATTTGCAGTTTGTTTTTGGAAGAACTGTCAGGACACCCAGTAACTTGGATAAGCATTAATCCAAAACATGAACTGGTAGAACTCAGTTTTTTCAGCCCCACCATTGCTTCCAGCATCCTGTTGTCCAGTCTGCAGTGCTCCTTTTTGAGTCCAGTCTTCAATGTTACCTGACCAGTTTCCTGAACAGATTCTCATTGTTTTCTCCTTCTCCCATGGTAGATCTCCAGACAAGGTTTACCGAGGATCCTTCATGCCTCTCAGTCGGCCAACATGGACAATCCTCAGAGGTTCCTCCACACCCTGTCTTATGGCCGGGCAGGGGCTCTGAGGGATCCTTCATGCCTCTCAGTCGGCCAACATGGACAATCCTCAGAGGTTCCTCCACACCCTGTCTTATGGCCGGGCAGGGGCTCTGAGGTCTAAATATACTGGTCAACCCCCAGACAAGGTTCTTAGAGGATCCTCCACGCCTCCTGGCTGGCCTCCAGAAGGGATTCTCAGGTTGTCCTCCACACCTTCCAGCTGGTTTCCATAAAGGATTCTCAGAGACTCCTTCACACCTCTCCCAGTTCCCTGTTCAACCCCTTCTGCCGGCCTCCAGACATCTTACGCCTGATATCTGTGCCTCCCAGGATGACCTCTGGGTTGCCCTGTTCGGGTTTTTGTTCAAAACTCAAAAGTCAAAAAACAAATACGACAGGATCATTAAAACCACCCCCCCAGCTCCCGCCCTTGGTGTTAAAAGTGTTTCTTTCTCTAGTTAGTTTATTGTTTTGAAAACTGGCTCAGAGTTTATCTGTTTATTCTTCCTATATAAAACGACTAAAGGAGCTACATCCATTAACATTTACTTTTCCTTCCCATAGAAATTACTCCTGGATCAGTGCTTCTGTGTTCTGCTTCGGTGTTCTTTTTTTTGTCTTTGCTCTGTTCTTTCAAACCCCCAGTCGGTCGTGGCAGATGGCCGCTCACAATGAGCCTGGTTCTGCTGGAGTTTTCTTCCTGTTAAAAGGGAGTTTTCCTCTCCACTGTCACTACATGCTCATCCAGGAGGACTGACTGCTACAAGTCACTGACTCGATGCAATCTGCTGGGTTTCCTTAAATAGAAAAACTTTTTATCCAATTTCGATAGTTAGGATTAATTGGAATGTATGTACCTGACTTGAAATCTATATGATTCGATTGAATTGACTTAGCCCATTTTAAAGTTACCCACCTTTCACACAATGCAACAGGAATCAACACTCTCCAATTATTTTTACCTCTGCCTTCCTCCCTCCCTGTTGGATGCAGTAAGGGAGAGTCAGGTTTAGCCTAAACCAGCTCAGTTATGGCTGAGGTGCAAACACACCCTCCATTTCTGCTACCTGTGCGACCCCTTCTCTTTTCCAGTGGTTATTATCAGGCTGACAGAGAGAGGTACCCCCAATACTTGTGGTTTTTAGTATAACAATGGCCACCAGTGGGCTCTAGATGGACAATCTTTATCAGTTTATTATTTTACTTAGTACCACTACACATAGCCCATTCTACACTCAGTAGTTTATTCTAAACTCCCCAACAACCCCACACCATTCAAAACCCTTTGTGAAGTGCCTTGAGACGACATGTGAATTGGCGCTATATAAATAAAACTGAACTGAAATGAATTAATTTTATTAGAATTTTTTACTTTCTCTCTGTTCTGCTGCTCATTTTTCTCCTTCTTTAGCTCCCTTTCCCTTCATTGGTCTCAGCTGTTACTCATTCTCTCCTGACTGCTCTCACCTGCTTGTCATGCCTTCTCCTCACTTCTCACCCCTCAGTATTTAAGCAGTTTTTTTCTGTTCCTCGCTGCATTCTTCTGTTACACTTTTCTGTTACACTGCTCAATGCTCCATTGACTGCATGTTTCCTGTTGCGTTGAGTTCTTCAACCTTGTATGTTTTTCTTGATTTATTTATTTAAAGGTTCATTCTCGCCTCAATAAGGCTCTGCACTTGGGCCCTTTAAACCAAAATAAGACACCTTAAGCCTTCTTTCCTTCAGCGCTCTCTCTGTTTAAAGTACTTGATGGTTCTTAAAACTTTACTTTCAACTTTCATAAAGCAATGATGGCTCTGTGCGTCTCTTTGGAAGTTATCTTTGCTAATCCAGGAAGAATGTGGTTTAAGCAGATCTATCCATTTCTTCTTATGCAATCAGTCTCCTAACTAAACAAAACATTGCTTATGACATGACTGCACTGATGTTACCTGATCATTTTGTGTCATGACATATGCAATGTTTTGTTTTTTTCTTTTTTACATAACATAAAATTTTCAGGCTAATGAATGTTTTTCCATTTAATGAATTGAATTGAATAAAAATAATCTGCATCTGAAGACTAATGTTGCAAAGTCTGTAAAACACAACAGTTGTGTCTTAAGAAACTTTTTAGCAGAGGATGTATAATATAGGTACTATACAAGTAGTGGAATTGTAATCAGAAAAAAATATTTTTCTACTATATGAATAAGTACAAACCTTAAGCTCCTCTCACAGTGATTTTTATCTTGCCAAGTATGTTATTTAACTAAAAATGTGTGCTACATGGACCTAAATATGAGGAAATGAATCAAATTTTTGTAGAAAATCAAGTCAAGTCATGTCCTCAATGTATAGGTATAACTTTTAATGCAACCCTGTTTTATATTAAGTGCATTTGGATTGAGGGGGTAAAATTCACAGTGTTAAACTACATTAGGACAGGGTACATCAATTGTGCTGTGACATTGCTTTTTTTTATTTTATATTCTTCACCAATTTAAGGATGAATTTGTCATATATGGATGAGATTTTAATGTTCCATGAGTGCCCCCAACTGGTCAAATAATTTTTAGCTAATTAAAAATTAACAAGATTGGCCTGCAGTTAATTAGAGCCTCTCCAAGCAAAGCATACCCCGTACGTAAAGCTATTGGTTCCTTTGAGTAGCACTTCCATATATTATGTAGTATTCATGCATTGTACGTGCAGTATATATGACAAAAACACATTTCCTATTTGTGATATGAATTCATAAGTTTCAAATTTTGAAGGGATGTGTTGCTTTCATGGCTCAGGTCAAATTTTATATAGCAGGACTGGGAAGAGAATATAAAAAAACTCCCAGAAAAGCCAGAGAAGCCATTTTCCTCTTTTTGGTACTAATTTGATTGGTTTTCCTGTAATAATTGAACAATAATTGTTGCATATTAATAGCTTTATTGTACTAGTATTTTATTAAATGATAGCAGCCAGATACACAGAAAATGATTTGCATTTGATGTGAAAAAAGGCATAGTTTTCAGTCCAACTCTGAAGACTTCATACAACTCTGCCACCATTTACAAAACAAGTTCCAAGAGGTAAGTAAAAGGCGATTGAATAATACTGAACAAACTAACAAATCAAAGATAAAACAGGAAATGAGACAAACAGACAGAGAAGAAATGAGAAGGTGAGAAACTTAAGAATAGGAGACAGAGATAGAGAGATGCTCTCCAATAAAATTATTTTTCTTTATTTTTCTTTCTTTCAACTGGAAGTGGGTCACAAAGGGCTGGAGGTTAAAACTGTGACAACCATACTTTGTTTGCCTCCTTATTTTAAGCAGAGGAAGAAATTTTGTGAAATTAGTTTCTGGGAAGAGAAAGCAAAAAGCAGCCAAGCTAAGTGCACTGAGGAAGAAAAGGAGGAATTAAAGCATAATAGGAGAGAAAGTCACAGTGCAGACAATATGTAAATGAGTCAAAAGAGTTTGGGTCTGTGAAATGACTTGAATGAATAATACTTTGCTTAAGCCCAGGGCACTCCCATGCCTTCTGTCGCTTTTCTCCCTGGAATTATTAAGCATGTTTAACTTTCCCTTTGTGAAGGTGTGGGCTGAAAAAACTTTTCACAACCTGGATATTTAGCATTTCTGAAACCTTATATTATTGAGAAGGTAATCATTAGCGAAAAAGAAAACAAGCCCTAAGCCTGCACATTTTAAATTAGCTGCCAGGTTTCCATAGAATCTTCATTAACTGTGAGACAATTCAACTCAAAGGTTAGTTGGGATCAGACGTGTAGGTGTTTAACTAGAAGCAGGAAGTTCATCAACAAAGGCAAACAACTCAGTCCAGAGAAGAAAAACATTGAAATTGTTATGTTATTTTTTTTTAATTCAGTCACTTAGATTAAATTATACTGATGTTACGAACCATGTTCAAGTAGAGAATTGGAAATATGTTTGGTTGGTCTAAAGAAAGTATAAACAGCAAAAGTATCCCTCCCCGTTAACAAACCCATATTTCAACCTGAAAGACTCACAATAAGAAACACGAAGATGGCAATTAGAGAAGTTTATTGGTAAATGATTATTTGTATGGCGGTCGGACCCCGGAGGAAGATATGAATATTGAGAATATCATGATCTTAAATGGACATTTTAGGATGAGATATGTCTTCCCCCTGGGATCCGACTGGTGGTGGGGTGAAGGCCAGAGGCGGTGAGGAGACCGGGAGGAGATTGGAAGGAAGATGGTGGAGGTGGCGTGGAGGAGGGTCGAGCTTGGCTGAAGAGCAGGAGGGATCCATGACTGGCGGTCCTTAAAAGCGAAGCGTCAGAGGGTGATTGGCTGAAGAGGCATGCGGACCTGACGCTGATTGGATGGAGGGAGACGCATGGAGGAGTCATTGGATGGAGCAGATGATGAGGGTGAGTCTTTCAGTCTGAATTTTTGTCAAAATTCCATTTCACCTAAGCTGTCAGGCTGAGATAGCAGAGCATTAATCAAAGAAGCAGCCAAGAGGCACATGGTAACTCTGCAGGAGCTGCAGAGATCCACAGCTCAAATGTGAGAATCTAGTGACAGGACAACTATTAGTCATACACTCAATACAAATCTGGCCTTTATGGGAGAATAACTAAACAAAATTAATTGTTGAAAGAAAGCCATAAAAACATGTTTGAATTTGAAGACAAGCAGGAGACACAGCAAACAGGGAAAAACATTACATTTGTAATCAACTAACACTGCACATCACCCTGAACATGCCCTCCCTTTAGTAAAATATGGTAGTGGGAGCACAATACTTTAGGAATGCTTTCTTTAGCAGGAACATTAAAGCTGATTTGAAGTGATAGAAAGATGGGTTGAGCTAAATATGGATAGTGTTCACAGACACTCTCCTGCTTTACAAAGAAGGATGGGCAACAATTTCAGTCTTTAAATGTGCAAAACTGGTAGAAAAACCACAAACGATTTGAAGCTGTAACTACAGCAAAAGGTGTCTATTGACTCAGTGGAGCTGAAAAGAAATGCATGACACACCTTTCAGATTTTTTAGAAAAAAAGTGTAGTTTTTCTTTTAACTTCACATTTGGGCACATATTTTGTTGATGTATTGCACAAAATAAAATCTAAAAAACTTTAAGGTTGTAGTTGTAATATGACAAATGTGGAAAATTCATTATCTATGAATACCTTTGTAAAGCACTGATTGTGTTATGAGATGGTCACAGTGAAATAATGACTTACATGGGGGTTTAAACTTGGTAAACAGATACTGCATGTCAGATCCAGTCCTGATTTTAAAGGTTTAGAAATGTTGAACGCTGCAAGCCATGAAATACTCTGGTTGATTACATCTAAAACAGTTTATTTGCATTAGGTGTTTCAAATGGGAAGGTCATTGTTAGACATCGACCAACCACTAACTTCCTTACAAATAACCCCAGACCGAATGTCAACACAGAATGCAAAATTGCATTTGCTCCTGTTTTGACAATGGAGTGTTTTTAACATGCCTGAAATCCAAATTTGTCTTGGCCTTGCTCTGACTACCAGGTAAATAAAATTTCAGGTTAAAATATGGTTTAAATCATGTCTAACTTGCCTATTACTTTTAATTATCTCAGCACCCTACCATGCCCACAAATGGACATATCCTAAAATAATCATACATAAAAATTAATGGTATTCTAAAAATGGCAGCAAACACAATGGGCAGGACAAAATCAGAATATTGCTCAGTAAGACAGGGATTTGATGTGTATAAAGGGACAGCAAATTAGGGCAGTCCTAAAAGCCAAGATTATTTTATGTTATTTATATTGTGATTATGAATATATTATTTAATATTTAATATTAATACGTTAATATGTTATTAAATAATAATTCAGTCTGTTAAGGGTTGTCCTGTGAATACCAGCCCAATAAGGCGGTGGTATTAGGACAAAACTGAAAGGGATGAGCCAGGCTCTGGCATTATTGAACAGCAAAACTCTGTGTGAATGAATTCACACAATTTCTTAAAATACAAAAATGTATTAAAATTAATAAGTCAATTGTCAATAAGTCAAACTCTTTACTACACTAGAACAATCCAACTAAACTACCACGCAGAATGAAAGAATAAAGAAGACCAATTATGTACAATATGAACAAGTGAATCAAAAATGGTTAAAAACCATGGGCAATAAAGTGATGCAACATTACCATTCAATGTTATTTACGCACGTGGACAAAATTGTTGGTACCCCTTGGTTAATGAAAGAAAAACCCACAATGGTCACAGAAATAACTTGAATCTGACAAAGGAAATGATGAATAAAAATTCAATGAAAATGAACAAATGAAAGTCAGACATTGCTTTTCAAACATGCTTCAACAGAATTATTATTTTTTTAAAACTCATGAAACAGGCCTGGACAAAAATGATGATACCCCTGAAAATAATGTGACCAAAGGGACATGTTAAATCAAGGTGTGTCCATTAATTAGCATCACAGGTGTCTACATTCTTGTAATCAGTCAGTGGGCCTACATATAGGGCTACAGGTAGTCACTGTGCTGTTTGGTGACATGGTGTGTACCACACTCAACATGGACCAGAGGAAGCGAATGAGAGTTGTTTCAGGAGATTGGAAAGAAAATTATAGACAGGCATGTTAAAGGTAAAGACCATCTCAAAGCAGCTTCATGTTCCTGTGACTACAGTTGCACTTATTCAGAAATTTAAGATCCATGGGACTGTAGCCAACCTCCCTGGACGTGGCCGCAGGAGGAAAATTGATGACAAAACAAAGAGATGGATAATACGAACAGTAACAAAAGAGCCCAGAAAAACTTCTACAGAGATTAAAGGTGAACTCCAAGCTCAAGGAACATCACTGTCAGATCGCACCATCCAACGTTGTTTGAGGCAAAGTGGACTTAATGGGAGACGACCAAGGAGAACACCATTGCCGAAAACAAATCATAAAAAAGCCAGACTTGAATTTGCCAAACTACATGTTGACAAGCCACAAAGCTTCTGGGAGAATGTCCTATGGACAGATGAGACAAAAGTTGAACTTTTTGGCAAGGCACCTCAGCTCTATGTTCGCAGACGGAAAAATGAAACATATGAAGAAGAGAACATTGTCCCTACTGTGAAACATGGAGGAGGCTCTGTTATGTTCTGGGGCTGCTTTGCTGCATCTGGCACAGGGTGTCTTGAATCTGTGCAGGGTATAATGAAATCTCAAGACTATAATGTGATTCTAGAGAGAAATGTGCTGTCCAGTGTCAGAAACCTTGGTCTCAGTCGCATATCATGGGTCTTACAACAGGATAATGACCCAAAACACACAGCTGAAAAGACTCAAGAATGGCTAAGAGGAAAACATTGGACTATTCTGAAGTGGCCTCCTATGCGCCCTGACCTAAATTCTATTGAGCATCTTTGGAAGGAGCTGAAACATGCTGTCTGGAAAAGGCACCCTTCAAACCTGAGACAACTGGAGCAGTTTGCTCATGAGGAGTGGGCCAAAATACCTGCTGACAGGTGCAGAAGTCTCATTGACGGTTATAGGAATCGTTTGATTACAGTGATTGCCTCAAAAGGTTGTGCAACAAAATATTAAGTTAAGGGTACCATCATTTTAAGCCGGGCCTGTTTCATGAGTTTAGTTTTTAAAATAATTCTGTTGAAGCATGTTTAAAATGCAATGTCTGACTTTCATTTGTTCATTTTCATAGAATTTTTATTCATTATTACCTTTGTCGGATTCAAGTTATTTCTGTGACCATTGTGGGTTTTTCTTTCATTAACCAAGGGGTACCAACAATTTTGTCCACGTGTGTATGTCTGAGAACCAAGGATTAATGGGTTAATGATCTTCAGCTGATTCATAAAGTGGGTGAGCACGTGTTCTTAGCCGTTAGCGGTTGGAACTAACAAAAGAAGCTTATAGCTGGTTACCAGAATAAAACACATACCTTCAAAATACCACTAATAAAAGGGTTGAAATGCATAAGCGTGGACGGCGCGTTATCGCCAATCTTCTGTGTTTAAAAACCAACCTTTAAATAAAGTTTGTCTTAACTTTAAAAACACAATACAAACAAAAACCAAACATCACGAAATGAACATTGTTTAGATTATTTAAATCTAAACTAATCTTCTCTGCCCAAACAGTACCTCTTATGTGAACAGTGCTGAGGAGAAGTTGTCCTGGGCGTTGAGTAAAACATCATCGTTGGTCAAGAAAGGGATAGCTTGCAGCTAACTTTCGTAGCTCTGGGGAAGGGCTTTTAGCTGGCCCGGCTGAACTGTACGACAAAGGCATGCTCGGCTCCTTGAGTGGCCGCGATGCGGCGGGGTAGCTCTTGCTACCTGAACGAGCACACAGGAAGGCATGCGATACGGCCCCGGCGTTCTTTTCCAGGCCGTGGGGGAAACCCGCTTCAATTAGGGCTGTTTCTGGAGGCCTCAGAAGAAAAGTCATGTCATGCTTGTCCTATTACACCCTTTATATGAATGAATGCCGAATACTCGGACAGCAAATCATTACTTAAGAGTTGAAGAGTCATGTCTGCTTGCCAGCAAGGAGACATATATTTGCGCGTGGTGCCTCTCCTGTCCAGTTCCCATAGGGATCCACATGGAAAGAGCTCTGTTTGGTGGAACACAGGGTTTTTATTTATTATTTTTAACAGTGACATCACGGGAAGTACGCTGTTACTCCTCCTGTTCCTGGGTGAGCTGGAAGTAGGTTAATGTGATTTATTTTGAAAGTTCCAGAAAAGTTCTTACTGCCGTTTAAGGTTGTAACCAATGGCTGGGAATCAGGTGTTCTGTGAGAGGAGGCTTCGGTTAGTAGTCTGCACGGAATTGCTTGAGATCTGGAATTGAGCTTACGGTTTTGTTGGCATGGTTTCTTGCTTTGGCTTGAGGGGAGTGGTCCGTGTGGTGAGTGCGACGGTGACAGGGTCGGAGTCCAGGATCCGTAGAGTGTTGGAGAGTGGGCAGGCAGGTTCAGAGTTTGTGCAGGAAGTGAGCCAACTTGGTGATTTATCCAGTGTAGGGTTATTATCATCAGAAGCTTGGCCGAGTTGGATCTGTGGAGCAACAGGCGGACTTTAGAAAACACGAATAAGAACTTCAGAGCAAAAACAGAGTACCAGACTAGGGCTCAGAGGCTTGAGTTACCACACAGTAGTGGACCATCAGGCGAAGAGTAGTTGTCTCACAGCTCCTTATAAAGGCTCTACCACAAAAGCCAGCAGGTGCGCTGCATCATTTGGTTGCCACGCCCACCAGTAGATCTCCTCCAGAGCAGCCGAGTTCTCAAAACAACACTCACTCACACATACGCACACCAATATGTCAGTCCCCCCCGTTTGTTCTGTGCACATGTGCGGTTTAAATCACAGATGGTACTCCTCCAGATCTGCCGGCACCTGCGGACATGCTGATGAACAGAGGGATCAGATATTAGTGGTTCATCACTAGGGAAGAGCGGTGGCTGGTAGCCCAAAGAGACTTCAAAAGGTGACAGGCCGGTGGCAGCAGAGATGTGGGCATTGTGGGCATCTTCAACCCACGATAGATGGAAACTCAAGGAGGATGGATTAGATGAACAGAGGCAGCGGGGAGTAGCTTCCAGTTCCTGGTTCATGCGTTCAACTTGCCCGTTGGTTTGAGGATGAATACCTGAGGTAAGAGCGACTTTAGCGCCCAACACAGCACAGAACTACCTCCAGACCTGGGAGACATACAGGGGACCACGATCTGACAAGATTACTAAGGGTATACCATGTAGAAGAAAACAGGCAGTGGTCGTAATAACCCTGCAGGTGGTTGATTTCAGGTCTTATTTTGAGCACATACCTAACAAGCCTGAACGTATGCTCTGACATCTTCAAAGAGGGATGGTCACCAAAACGATCGCCTGATGAGTGCAGTGGTCCGACCCACACCAGGGTGGCAAGAAAACTTTGCAGAATGCGCCCAGTGAATGAGCTAGGACCGAATAGTGCTGGGTACAAAGGTCTTATTAGGAGGGCCGGTACCCGGGTCGGGTTCTATGTCTTGTTCACGAAGAATCTGTTCTTTAATGTCCCATGTTAGAGCACTTACTACACATGAAGGTGGTGTCAATAAGTGGTTCTTCATCAGAGGAAAACTGTCTGGAGAGAGCATCAGGTTTGGTATTTCTTTGAGCCAGGTCTGTAGGAGATGATGACGTTGAAACGGGTAAAAAACAGGGACCATCGCGACTGCCTCGGTTTCAGGCGTTTAGCCTCTTCAAGGTAAGCCAAGTTCTTATGATCAGTCCAAACTATAACTTCCCAACAGTGACGCCATTCTTCAAATGCCAGCTTTATGGCCAGTTGCTCTCTATCTCCAACATCATAGTTCCTTTCTGGGGGATTAAGACGACGAGAGAAAAAAGCACAAGAATGAGTCTTATTATCAACATCGGACCTTTGAGAGAGGATGGCTCCCACTCCCACATCAGAGCCATCTACTTCAACAATAAATTACTTTGATGGGTCTGGTTGGGAGAGAATAGGAGTGTTAGCAAATCTGTCTTTAATCTCTGTGAAAGCCTTGTTGGCTTCGGTTGACCAGATAAAAGGTCTCTTAGTGGAAGTTAGGTTAGTGAGTGGGGCTACAGTCTGGCAGAAGTTTCTGATGAAACGCCGGGAGAAATTAGCGAAACCAAGGAAGTTGTAACTGCTTTCGAGTTGAGGGGACAGGCCAGTCCAACACAGACTTTTTCTGGGTCCGATTTAACCTACCCGCTCTCATCGATAAACCCCAGAAAAATGACCAATGATGCATGGAACTCACATTTTTCTGCTTTCACATACAGACAATTTTCTAATTACCTCTGTAGAACTAACTTTAAAATGTCATCAAGGTAGACAAAAACAAACTGGTTCAGGAAGTCCCGCAGGACGTCATTTATCAGAGTTTGAAACACTGCAGGGGCATTAGTTAACCCAATAGGCATTACCAGGTACTCAAAATGTCCAATGGGTGTCTTGAAGGTCATCTTCCACTCGTCACCCTCCCTGTTTCTGAAGTGGTAGGCGTTACGAAGATCAAGATTATTGAAGATGGTTGCACCCTGTACGGGTTCAAAAGCTGAAGTTAACAATGGCAAAGGGTATTTATTTTTAATGGTGATCTTGTCAAGAGCTCTGTAATCTACGCAGGGCAGCAGGCCGCCATCTTTTTTAGCCACAAAGAAAAACCCTGCAACTAGGGGAGAAGTTGATGGTCTGATTAATCCAGCAGCCAAGGACTCATTAATATACTTCTCCATGCACTCACGTTCAGGGTTAGAGATGTTAAAGAGTCTATTGGGAAGGGGAAGGGGAGCCCCTAGGAATTGATCTATTGCACAGTCATAAGGGCAGTGTGGTGGTAATGAAAGTGCTTAGGTTTACTGAATACTTCCTTGAGATCATGATACTCTATGGGGACATTTGGCAAGTCAGAAATGGATACCTCTCCGTTACTTTCCTTGGGCTTGCGAAGTACCGGGGCAGCCTGCAGGCAGGTAGACATACAGTCAGAGTTCCGGGACAAAACACGACCATGAATCCAGTCCAGCTGAGGATTATGAAGGCGGAGCCAGGGGTACCCCAAATCCATGGGACACTGAGGGGACGGAAAGACAGGTAGGGCTTTCTAGCTGTCGCACCAAATGCTCATCCAGAAGGTTCTGTTCACACCCTGAATCCACTAAAGCCCGGGTTTGTAATGAGCTTCGACCCATTAAAACAGATACTGGCAGGGTTAGACGGGAGACATCCTTCTTGGCCTCGGCCACCAAAATTCCCGTAACTAATGGCAGGCTCTCTCTTTTGGCCGAACAGGACACTGAGCAACAAAATGTCCTTGACCACAATATAAACAGGTTAGATTTTTCACACGACACTGTCTTTCTTCAGGGGTTAAACGTGCTCTTCCTATCTCCATAGGTTCTTCAATGACTGGGTCAGAGTGAGGTTTTGTGTGCATGGAGGAAGCATGCACACAAAAGAGGGCGACCCAAGTTAGCAGTTTCTGAAGACCTGCTCACCTCAAGGAGGCCGTACAGCCGCAGACCTTTTCTTAGCTGCTCAAGCATCGGTACAAGTCTCATTGTTGAGTGCAGGACAACAGCCCTGAAACATAAGTTTTATAAAAGGTATTTCAGTAGAAGTTGTTCACAAAAAATAGTATCCACAGGAACATTTGTGCATATTTAGAGGTGTACATGTTTGGAAAACCAGTAATATCCATATAACAATATTAAATCATTACTTGGTAATAAGGTCTTTTTTGTCCACAGACACTTTTCCAGTATAACCACAGCCTACAATGTCATCAATAAGGTAATTAATGTTCTCATTAGTTGCCCTGTTTACCAGAAGACAGAAAAAGCTTCAAATAACTTTCCCAACATCTTGTACTTGTAGGTTCTCCAGGTAGGTTGCAATTAAGGAATATTACAGAACTGGAAGATAATAGGTTCCTGGTAGCTTCACACATGATTCTTCTCAAGTTCTTGGCAGTTAATTTGCTGGGTCTGTTTCTCAATACGTTTCTTGCATCCCTGTTGACTATTTGCAACATGTTTGATGGCTCTCTAATCACGCCCCAATATCTAAGCAGTTTCAATAGTTTTGCTTTCCTCTGAGCGACTTCAGGTAATTCTTGACTTTTCACAGTCAGTCAAACTCTTTTTTGTCCATTTTGCCAAAAGAAAAGAAGGCGCCTAATCACTATGCACACCTTGATATAGGGTGTTGACCTCCTTAGACCACACCTTCCCTTATTACCCAGTTACATATCACCTGTTATGCTAAAAATCCATTAAGCATTCACGTTTATCGAGCTTGGAGGTAAAAAATATGCCTAAATATGGTCAAAATACTAATTTACCTAATATTGTACACACAGTGTAAAAAAAGAGGGGCCATGGGGAATACATATAAGTAATTAACTGTTAATCACTTCTACAAAGTGTTTTTAAATGCCCAAACCCCAATTCTAATGAAGTTGGAACAAACAAAAGTCATGGTACAATATTTGGTCAGCCTTCAAAATGTTATCATTGTTACCTCTGTAATGAGGTGCAACAGCTCTGAGTCTGTGACATCAATAATTGACACCTGTATGCTGTCTGAATCACCAGACCACAGGTATCTGTAGCACCATTCACGCATGACGTTTGTGAGCGGTCCACTTTGTGCAATACTAACTGCCATTACTTCTCCTGCAGTCCTAAATATCAAGAGAATAAAAACAGTTTATTGGATATAACTAGAGTATACAAATGTATTTACACAAAACAAACGTGTAACACAATGTACCTGAAAAACTGTTTTTCCCGGCTGTTTTAACAGTACAGACGATTTTTGCCTTTCTTGTCCAGCACTGCCCCCAAATAGTTTATTTTCGAATCTCAGCAATCATTTCTGAACTGGAAAACATATATTTTAAATTAATTTTATATATTTTATATATATTAAATTTTATTATATATATTAATTTTATATATTATATATATTTTAAAAAATATATATTTCAAACACCACACACACACCCCTTGGAGACTTTTCAACTCTTTTAAACATGAGGGATGTAGCCAAAGTACCTGTTAGGAAACTCTTTAATTTTAAGGGCCCTGTATCAATTCCAGATTCTCCCAAAAAAAAAAAACCTTCCCGTTGGCAGTTTTTGGGAAGAGATTTCTTTTGGGGGGGGGGGGCGTTGCCACTGTTGCATTCCCCGAGTAAAGAGGTTAATTCTTGAAACACAGAGGGAAAAGGTGCCGCTTTCATCCACTTGGCAACTGATCAAGTTCAAGATTTCATCTGAGCTGTAATGTTTTGACATAATACATAAGGATAGGTATGTGATAAATTAAAACATATATAACAAAACTCATTATCATACTTTGTTCAATTAGGGCAAAGTCACGTGTTATGAAAGCTGGTCTAATACACTATTTTGCAAAAAGTGTTGGGGCACACCAACAAATAAATGGATTCAGTCATGGATCACTTCCATGACTGCAGGTATATCAAGTTCAGTGTAGAAAATCATGAGCGGCCTTGCACAGAGTCCTGGCCTGAACCTTATAGAACACCTTTGTGATGAACTAGAGCAGAGTCAGGATCTGCACTTACTAACTGTGAGCAAAGCAAACAACAAGAAAGATGCCTTTCTCACCATCTTTGTCTGACATTCTGTGCTTAATGGAGGCATGTGGTCTGGGTTGCAGCTTTCCTAAATCACATAATACCAAATAACTAAATTACAGCAAATGTTCACATACTGGCAGCCAATAACTGACATACATTCTCCGAGGAACTGTCCAGATCAATACTCTCATCAATGCATCTCTTAATGTAAAAAGGAATCGCTTGAAGTGCAACCATCTTCTTACAGATGGTGCATGGGGCTTTGGGCATGTTTTCAAATTCTTTTGCTTCTGGTGGTAAGGGAGTGGTATCAATTTCCTCTTATAAAGGTGCTATGTACAGTGTACATTTTACATTTCCACTGACTGCTTTTAGCTGCTGCCCACTATATCCATCAGAATCAGTAGGAATGACAACTAATTTTCGCTGCCGACCTCCACCTACAAATGTAAAAGGAGATAATCGTAAATATTTATTACTCGAGTCTATGCCACTTTACCTGGTGAAACTGGTTGCATAACACTGAATTTACACATTTGTGGTTTCTTAAAAGAACATAAAAATTACATAAAATCCACCCATATCTGTAGACTTGTGTAACAGCCAGCTACCATTAATACTGCTAAGCCGTGGAAATGCATTGAGCAGAAAATCTGTGAGCTTGAACAAAACATTTTAGATATAGTTACTGAATGTTGTAAATACAGTAAAATAAAAAAAAATATTTCTCATACATCTGTTATTCCTGAATCTGAGAGTAAAATTTGTCATTAATTTTAAATATCCAATTTATTTATACAATACATCACCTTAATAGCTATTAAACCCAAATTAACAAACTTTAAAAAGAAATACCTTGGAATGTGTGAAGCTTTCGGTTACTGTGAGAGACCTTTCCCAAGACCAGCCAGTATGAGCTGGAGCTATTCATCTCCTTTGGATGTTTTTGAACGCTGTCTATCAAGTAGGAAAAAGTTAACCAGAAAACCTTTTTGTAGTCGTGCATAGGGTGCGAAACGTCTTTTGCCTTTTGCCTCTCTGCGAAAAAGTCAAGGAAAAGATCTAAAATGTAATTTGATGATAACAGAAATTAATATGGTATCAAATGACCAAAAGGACAGAGAAATGAAAGATCAAAAGATATACACTTGATAAACAAGATTGTGGCAAAGGTGAAACATACCTAGCCATTTCTTGATGCGCTGACTGTCCAGAGCCACTATCCTGAGGACATCTTATTAGTTGTCCTGACTGTGAAGCTGTGCCCATTTGGGTTGTCTGTCAGCATTTTCCTGTCTAACTGGCCTGACCGTCACTGGAGAACTTAACCTTCTGTTCAACATCGACACCAGACTGTGTGCCGTGTTTAGAATATCTGCTAACTGGACCTAACAAAGAAGCCAGTACAGTTCCGAGGTTAAAAAAGCTACATAAAAAAGGTTACTTATCCTATATATTTTTGATATTAGCATATATTAGCGACATTAAGACATTTATAACTGTGATAAAAATTTTACATTTCTGTAAAGCAGTATGTCACTGAAAAAAAGATGTGGATGATAGCTTATTTAATTAAACATTCAAGAAGACCCAAGTAGCAGTTTACAACACCCGTTTAAAACACCCGTTTCATACTGTGTGTACAAGTGTATTCAGTCAGCGGTAATAAACTTACAAAGTATCACTGTACATTGTCTTTCTACTAGATTGTTATATGATTTAAAAAATAAAACTACCAATTTTCTGAAACAATTTTAATGTAATTTTTACCTGGCTTTGGACCGTAGCTTCTTGGTCCGTCATCATGGTGCTAGTCCTGCTGCTTCTTCTTCTTCTGCTGGCAGTACGCAACAAATTCAGTGGTGCATACCGCCAACTACTGACATCATTGTATAACTCCACCCACTATATTCTATGTTTTAGTTAGGTATTTCATAAAAATAAGAACAATGCTTTATTTATAATACTCTTGATTTCCCCCCAATCTCCCGTCTGTTCCTAATATTCTTTTTAGACTGAATTATCTCCATTACCCTTTTCAGTCATCGAAGGCCTAACTCTGTGCTCCACTAACCAGCCTGAGATCACGTGACGCCAAGTCACGTGATGTACAAGTGCTGTAAATTCGTATTCTCATAGAAAAGAAATCGTATTAACAAACTGTAATAGCGTATTGTATTCATAAAGCATAAACCACAACTGTAAACTTGATTGTTGTGTTTGTAAGTTCTTGAAGCCGTAACATTTTATTTTGTATTCTTATAGAGAAAATATGCAATACCTCTTTTGGATTTTAATTATGCACAACTATTGACCAATATGCACACGTTTCTCTTTTTACACACACATTGTTTTTGACAGCGTTATTACCCCATAAAAAGGTGTCACAAACAGCCCATGTGTTTAACCTTTTCAGTTTTCTCAAACTTATCACACGTTTACAGCTTTTTATATGTCTGGGGTGGCGCCGCTCCATACCTCCTTCAGTTCCCCAATGGAGGCTTGATTTTTGAAAGCTCAAATATGCACAAGACATAGCCAGATTGATTTGTCATTTATGAACTAGCAGAGGTGACTCACAGACAAGGTTGTTTTTGTGGGGTTAGGATGGCACTTTTTTTCAAAGAGGCTAGCATAAACTGTAAGAAGGTCAGGTTTTTGTTTGAGCAAAATATCGATCATTCAGCCGAGAATCGTTTCCCAAAGTACTATCTGGGCCTTTTTGCAGAGCTGTAGTTTGCAGTAGTTGTAGTTGCAGCAAACTCACAGAGACTGTCTATGACAGTTTTAGAAGTAAACAACCCATCCTGTCATTCTTGGAACACACATTAAGTAGTAAGAGACAAAGGAATGAATGAAACTGAGCCATATTAGGAGGAACAAGCAGTGTTGTGCTCCTAACTGGCCTGGGTAATTGCTTCATGCAGTCCTATTATGAAAAGAAAAACGACAAAGGACAATTATCATTCTTGTCTTCTTTCTATTCGATCTGTAGCCATAAAGGACAGAGTTAAGAAGCATGCTATAATTACCACCACTGCTCCACGAGACCCCATGCTTTTTTGTTTTTCTTTTTACATTAGAATGCCTAAATAAAACCACATAACGCACAGGAAATTATTATTAACATCTCATCATCTCACATAAAAGCCAAAATTACTACAAATGACAACAAACCAATTCAGATCCCCTTCCTCTTCTTATGCTGCCAACCACTGGCAATCTTAGGCAAGTGTTCAACCATTTCCATTTCCATTGCATACTTGTGACGGGAAGACGAGGAACAAGTCGGCAGAGCACAAACGGAGAAAATGAGGAAAAAACATAAATTTATTAGAAAATAATGATTTTCATTTTATTGCATAAATGTGCAAGTTGAAATTATGAAGTATCCACTCAGTTCTTTAAATGACAGTTTCGGAGGTTTTAAAATGGTAAATTTTATGTTTATACTTGGCTTGTTTTCAGCCTAAAACTCAGCCAGCTCGTATTTACATTATGGGGAGGGGAAAAGCCTCAGCTCATTTCTGTAGCGGCTTTGTTTGGCTCCGCGCTGCCTTTTGGACTGCCGGCTGAGGAGCTAGAACGTAAGATATCATAAGCAATTGCTATCACAACATTTGAGGAGAACAGAGACAGTGAAATGGAGAAGATATGTAACTTTGACTGTAAATGCTACGGAAGAAGAAAGGAGAACTCTTCACTTGGGACACAGTCCTGTAGCCACAAACAAAGCTCATGTGCAACATGCGGATGGATTCTTTAGCAGCAGAAAGGGAGTGGCAGGACATGAGAATAATCGGACATCTTGAAGCAAACCGGTGTACGCTAGAAACTTCAGCAATGACCACATCCACCAGGAAGACACCAAGGAAAATAAAAAACACCAGGACAACTTATTCTATCGGAGGCATCTAAGTCTGCCGGAATACCTTTCAGTTTCTCATGGGGTGAGTTTCATAACTTTTTTTAAAAACTATTATGATTCAGATCAATTCAGTTTTATTTATATAGCGCCAATTCACAACACATGTTGTCTCAAAGCACTTCACAAAAGTCAGGTACATACATTCCAATTAGTCCTAACCATTGAACAGTGCACTCAGAGTTAGTTATTTATTCAAATTGGATAAAAAGTTTTTCTGTCTAAGGAAACCCAGCAGATTGCATCCAGTCAGTGACTTGCAGCATTCCCTCCTCCCCCGGATGAACATGTAGAGACAGTGGACAGTCACTGGAGTTGACTTTGCAGCAATCCCTCATACTGAGCATGCATGTAGCGACAGTGGAGAGGAAAAACTCCCTTTTAACAGGAAGAAACCTCCAGCAGATGTAGCTCCTTTAGTCGTTTCACCTAGAAAGAAAGAACATATAAACTCTGAGCCAGATTTCAAGGTTAGAATCTGAAAGAGAGCACATATAATTAGTTACAGTGAAAGCTCAGTCAATCGCCATGTCTAGGAGAGAGAAAGGGTTAAACACTAAAAGACAGGGCCATGTGGATCATCGGTAGAGGGTGAGCATTAAGTTGTTGCCAGCAAACGCTCGGACGATGCCCCTCTCCAGAAAGGTGTCACAGGTAGACACAGAGTCAGGCCAGGTGTAGCTTCTAGGAAGAGAAAAGAGAGAGAACATAAAGTTAAAAACTGAAATAACAGCAAATAATGCAAAATTGGAGAGTAGTGTGAGAATGTAGCGAAGAGGGTGAAAGTGGTCATTATGTCCTCCAGCAGCCTAAGCCTATAGCAGCATAACTACAGAGATAGTTTCAGTTCAGATTATTTAGTTAAACGGCGCTTATATGCATCATGATGCAAAATATGATGCATCTTATATGCAATATTGGAGCGGACAAATCACATAAATCTGACCAGTCAAATATTAAAATCAACTTGAGTGGGGTTTGTGTTTGTATTTTTAATCTAAGCTGGAGGTTGTGTTTTTTTTTCTTTCCCCTGTGCTGGGTGATCGGTGGTCACAGCAAGAGTTTTTTGTCTAGCGTAGCTACACGAGGTTAGCAACCACTGTATCCCATTCACAATGTGAAAATCGACTTGAGTGGGGGGAGGGGGGTTGTATTTTTAATCTAAGTTTGAGGTTGAAAAAAAGCAAAAAACAAATACCTATTTTTATGTTTTGTGTTAGATGTTTATTTCTATAAACACACCTATATGCAGAAAAAAGCGTAGTGTATTGTCATACGAATTTTGTCAACACTCGTCGATGTAAACTATAAGCTGAATATTTCCTTTGTTTCCCCTGCTCAGAATTTGTAAAGCCACGTTGACTCACATCATCAGACACTTTGATGAGAACGGTGCAGGACCCCGCTTGAGGAAAAAGAGCCAGCGGCCACAGGATCCCCATTTTATCAGCAGTGAGCAACTCCGCAGAGTTTTGGAGTTCATAAAGAACTACGCTGAGGATCACAGTCATGCTGCCTGGTCGACATCCTAGCCCCAGGGATTGCAATGTGAAGCTACTGCCAACACACGTGTCAAAGGCCTTAGTGTGGCGTCTATATATGAAGTCTACTAAGGAGCTTGGTATGTATAAAAATATATTTTTATAGAACAGTGAAATTCTTCTAATTACACGTGATGTAAAACTTCATCAAAAATGAATAACCCTGTGGTATTTTTTCAAATTGCATGCAATTTGCAAATCAAGCTTCAAGGCGCTTTGGACCCAGCTACCCCCACACATAAGAAGCTGTAGGCCCCGCACCGACCTCTGCTGGCAGTGCCAACAAAATAATGACCAGCTGCAAACCTTCCAGAGGAGAGGCAGACTGCAGCAATAAAGAAGCAACAGGATCATTTTCAGCTTGTTCAAAAAGAGAGGGCCGTCTACAACGGATGACTGCTGCCTACAAAAAGACCTGCGACGACTATCAATTGTCCATCTGCCCCTCCCCACCTTCAAGTAAGAAGATCAGGATGCACTACAGCTTTGACTTTGCACAGCAGGTATTTGTTCCACATTGCACTTTTTTTCTTATAAAGTATAAACATAAGACTGCTTTAACGATACACAGCTTTTGTTTAATCTAATCCTTGTTTTTTGTCCTCTGTCTTCATCAGATGGACTTCCCCTCGAACACGCTGCAGCCTCGGCCAATGTACTTCCTGACACCACGGAAATGTGGACTTTTTGGTGTCTCTTGTGAGGCCTGCAGAAACAGGTGAATTTCCTTATTGATGAAGGCATGTCATCAGGGAAGGGGAGCAATGAAGTCATCAGCTACATGCACCACTTCTTCACTCATTTCGGAGTTGGAGAAACTGATGTTGATCTTCATTGTGACAACTGCACTGGGCAAAACAAAAACAATTTTAGGGTGTGGTATGGCGCCTGGCGGGTTGTACACAAGCTTCACTCCACACTAAACATCCACTTCCTGATTGCTGGCCACACCAAATTTGCCCTGGACTGTGGCTTTGAGCTTATCAAACAAGCATACAAGAGGACCAGGGTTGGAACATTGGCAGATATCGTTAAAGTAAGTCTATTCCATCTGATAGAAAATCGAAGAATAAGTCAGTCATATGCATGAAAACTAATATGCTTATTTCTAGTATGGTCCTTCTGTGTACAGATAGTGGAAAACAGCTCTCCTGAAAGTCGCCTCAACATCCCACAGCTGGTCAGACTGGAAGATGGCACGGTGTTAGTCAACATGTTTGACTGGCAGGCACACCTGAGTCCCTACTTCCGAAAGCTCCCACAGATCAAGAGTTATCGGCACTTCAGGTATCTATTATGGAGACTTCTACATTCTGTTTTTGTCAATACCAAAGAGACATGCCATATTTTAATTGTCTTTTGTGTGATTTTATTAACATCTTTGATGCCAACAGACCTGGTGTGGTCCTAGCTAGGACTCACAGCGACGCAGGGCCTGTTAGCTTTCAGCTGCTGTATGACCCGGGAGTTCTACCCCCTGTCGTCTGTGTTCCTGTCCTGCCTGCACCTGGACTGGCCACGGACAGACTTATCTTTATTCAAAGATTAGGCCATTCTGTTCCGATGAAGCGAAGGACATTACATGCCCAGCACCACAAAGCACAACACAGAATTGCACACAAAAGAGGATGATGGTGTGACACTATGACATTGGCGTTTTGGCAATTTGTAATGTGTATCGAGTTGTAAATAAAAATCACATTTGTGACATGATCAAAGTCAAAGTTATTGCCCATTTCTCTTCCTGGGTCCATTAAAGTCAAGAGGTTTGCAGACATAAACTTTGATGGGCACAGATTAAGTAGCCGCAGCACCAGCCTCTTCTAGATTAACACGTATTCAAAAGTTGTAAGCTATTAGCACATAGCTCTATTCATACCTGCACACATTAGATGAAGACTGATAAACAATATTTCCGCAGGCTATAATAATCATTGGACATTTCATATTACATATTAAGAAGAACACATCCATATTACCCTGATATTTTGCTAATTGCTGTGAGATAGGATTTCAAACTCTGCCTGAGGCAGAACATTTAATAGACTGGAACTTTAAGTGAGACTGATCTAAAAACAAGAGGAAACCAAACCAATCACCAGGATGCAGACATTAGGTTGCAGTCATGATGCAATTTGCAGACATACTGTAAATAATATAATAAATTGTAATGCAGTGCTGTAAATTATCTTTACATAGAGAAATACTACTATGAGTTCAGTGACAGAAGTCTGTTGCAGTCAGTTGGAGCTTCTGTTGACAAACAGTTGGGGGAGGTGGGCTATTCAAAGTTATTCAAATTAGCAGCTTTTGTCACCGCCCTGCTTTCAGGGAGAGAAAACAAGGAATCTTTGAGTGCTGATTTCTCAGAAAAGTAGTCTGGCGAGTGCAGACATTCAGATGGTCATATCTTCTTCAATTCTTTTTCGATTTCCACAAATCTGACATCACTGAAAAGCTTAGACTCCACTCTTTCAGGATCTGTAAATAACTCAAAACGACCCCGGGTAGACTTGTTCCTGGTTTTGCCACGGCCAGTCACATTTTTGTTCATTGTGTTTGTTTAGCTGTTTGACTAATATCTATTCTTAGGTCAGAAACACACAAAACATTGAAAAGAGGCACATTGTAATGAGAAATGCAGATAATAATAATGATAATGCTGATGATAATTTAAGCTTGCAAAATAATTATCAAGTTGAACTGAGGTTCAGAAATTTAAAGCTCTACTATCCTAAATAATAAAAACTCACAAGTGTTATTTGCTGTCCTTTTGTACACTCTTAGCGTTTATCCACCGAAGGATCTCTATTTCTTGAATCGATTCAGTTCGTGTGCCATCAAACTTTGGTGTTTTGTTGAGCACCAATGCACATTTCCACCAGTTTTGTGAACCATGCATGAGTCAGCAAAAGTGGGATTACACAGCGTGGGCGAGAAGCTTGGTAGCGAGACAGCTGAACTTGCTGAGCTGTGAGCAATGTTCCTTCTAATGCAGAAAGGGAGCAACCATAAACAACAGTTAATATGGAAAATGTGATGGCAACTCTGTGCAAGACAAATGGTATGTACAATGTTTTCATTTGCATATGTTCAGCCTCCCCGAGTGTAGTAGAAACCAGTAGTCATACAATGCCTGTTTAATGTGTTTTTGCAAACATAAATAAAGTTTACACGGTACATTCTTCATCTTCGACGCCGTATTGAACCAGAGTTTGCACTCTGGAACCTCTTTGCATTGGTGGAAACACGCGTCACTAGTTCAAATTTACGTTCGGGAAACCGGAACCGACTCCAAACTGCGTTGGTGGAAAAGGGGTGGTTGTAAATCATCAAACGGTATCTAAAATCTGTGCTGCAGTTTAACTGATTAAGCATTTAACTGATAAAGCATGGCTGTGTAGTATCAGGAATCCCAAAAATGTGGGTAGATATGAACACAATTTGCATCACAACAGTGACATGTAACCTGCAGAGGGCAAACAGTATGGACCATCAGATGGAAAACAAAGAGACAGAAGCAGAATAGCGACATGTAAAAAGGCTTGATCCTGAATGTAAATGACTGTTTCATGAGTCTCTCCTGCTTGTTATCCTCTGACAAATGTTTTGAGTCATGAGCGGATGACATTCACTGCCTCCAGTAATCAATAGCTGCCTCTGTCGTTGCCACTGGAATAGACTATTATAGATCAGTTGCATATTCCTGTATATAAACTGACAAAACTGTAATTTGATTCTCATTTGTTCTAACGCTTCCGCTGGGTGACCAACGTAATTAAACAAAGAGTAATCCTTCATGGTGGCCAAACCAAAGTTAAACCTTTCTCCATTTAATTCAAAGCAATGCTAATTAAAATGATTAAAATGAAACTACATTAGCCCCTGAAAATGTGAGTTCTATCTTAATCTACATTCGGTCTCCTGTGTTCACATTCACTCTATAAGCCATCTTTTTTGTTCAGGCCTGTTTGACTGTGATCTTTTCCTGTCTCTGTCTGCTTTCTTATCTTTGCTTTATGTCTCTCTGTCTTTGTCTGTCTTCCAGTGACGAGGGTTAGATCTTTGCCAGCCACCACAGTATTATCCTCATGAAAAGTGCCACTGTGTTTACTGTGAGGCCATTGCACTAACTCTCCATTGCTTCCAGTAATAAGCATTGAGTGGTGCTCTTAAACTGCAGATTTAAAAAAAGTCTGTATGCAGTTTGGAAATCAGATTGACAGAAGACAGCAAGTTTCATGACACTTCCACATGGCCATGGTTTCGCAAACATTGCTCAAGGCCTTAAATAACTTTCTTTCTTTCTTTCTTTCTTTTTTTTACCGTGTCCTGTCCGGCAGAGTATCTCTCAAAATTGATTTACTTAAGTTATTTACAAATTTCACAAGTGCAGTACAGATTTTACAAGTGGAGCATTGCAGCTAACGCTTTAAACTTCCGAGAAACTTTATTAGAAACTGCTTTATTGAGATCCTGTTTCTCTTTATTCTTTATTATTTCGTCTTCTTCTTCTTATTATTCCGGTTGGTTCCGTACACTTTTTGATTCACTTCTCCTTCTGCATACTTTGTGCTATTTCAACCATTCAAATTTCACAATATTCAGCCATTTCAGGACATTCCGGCTATGACTTTTGGTATTTATACCTTTTATACTTTTTAAAATATTCAGCTTTTTATGGTTTTTTTGCTGCCATTGAAATGAAGGGAAAACGACACAAATTCCACTAAAACTTCACTGTTTTTGCCATTTAACTACTTCCGCATACTTTCAGCTAGAAACACCATTCAACTTTTAAAATGCTTTCACAACCTTCTGCTATTACTATTTAATTCAACTTTTTGATATCTTTTACAGTTTTTCTACAATTTTCAGTCAAACTTTATTACAATTTTTTCAGATTTTCAGTTTTATAATGTAATCCAATGGCGTTCGTGTTGCTAGAGTGTAAACCAGTGGCGGTTGCTGGTCTCTCAAGGAGGGGAAGCTCAATTTCAAGATCGCTGATTCGCTCATTTCGCTGTCAATCAAAAAGGGATTCAGCCTCAGACAGATCATCCAATCATCATGCAGAAGCTGAACTTTCCGGGCCAGCCAAGGCCAGCCCACTGCCCCATAGACCTGCAGAGACGCTGAGCCTCTGATGGGCGGGACAAAGCCCAGCATTTTTGCTTCGTTATTGAACTCACTGTTTAAAGCACTGTGAAGCTGCGGGAATAAGTGAGAGGAAAGCCGCATCGTTACCAATGATAAGAAGCTGATTCTGAACAAAAGTTGAGCGCATTGTAGCGCGTATTTAGTCAATGACATGTACACACAACAGTATATATTTGATCACTTATTTTTTGACAGAAACAAAAACAAAGTTCAGGCGGGCGACCATGAGGTCGTCCCCAGCAGGCACAGAGTTCAGGCGGGCGACCAGGAGGTAGTCCCGTGCGGGCATAAAGTTCAGAACGAGTCCAGGTCCCGCTACTCAGAACCCTAATCAGCCGGTGACGGCGGCGAGGAAGTAGAGACCCAGGCGGACCCTCAGAGGCTGAAGCAGAGCCTGGCGGACCCTCGGAGGCTGAAGCAGAGCCTGGCGGACCCTCGGAGGCTGAAGCAGAGCCTGGCGGACCCTCGGAGGCTGAAGCAGAGCCTGGCGGACCCTCGGAAGCTGAAGCAGAGCCTGGCGAACCCTCGGCTCTGGCTTCAGAGGCCAGAACGAGGACAAACTGTTCCTTGAACCCCTCAGGAACAAGGTCCGGCAGCACTTCCTCCCCGAACCCCTCATCTCTGGGTTCAGAAGCCAGAACAAGGACAAATTGCTCCTTGAACCCCTCAGAGACAGGATCCGGCAGCGCTTCCTCCTCGAACCCCTCGTCTCAGGGTTCAGAGGCCAGAATGAGGACCAGTTTCTCACTGAACCCCTGGAAGGCCTGCAGACTAGGAGCAGGAGCTGTGGCATCGGCAGGACCCTCAGTGACGTGAGCAGGAGCTGAGGCGTCGGCGGGACCCTTACTGACGTGAGCAGGAGCTGAGGCATCGGCGGGACCCTCACTGACGTGAGCAGGAGCTGAGGCGTCGGTGGGACCCTCACTGACGTGAGCAGGAGCTGAGGCGTCGTCGAGACCCTTAGTGGCGTGCGCGGGAGCTGAGGCATCGCTGAGACCCTCAGTGGCGTGCGCAGAGACATCGCCGAGCCCCTCAGTGGCGTGAGCAGAGGCGTCGCCGAGACCCTCGATGAATTGAGCCGAGGCGCCCCTCTTACAACGTCCTCTGGGGCATGTGGAGGAGATTGAGGCAGACTTGGGGTCAGGCTGTGGTGTGTCAGGCAGTAGTTCCATGAGCACCCCCCAGAGGAAAACCAAGGAGGTGCTCAGGACCTGGTCGTGGAGGCAGCCCGCCCACAGGCCTCTCAGGAAACTCACGAACTCGGGTCTGAGGCGGTCCGTCCTCGGAACCCCTCAGGAAACTCAGGAACTCGGGTCTGAGGCGGTCCGTCCTCGGACCCCTCAGGAAACTCAGGAACTCGGGGCTGAGGCGGTCCGTCCTCTGACCCCTCAGGAAACTCAGGAACTCGGGGCTGAGGCGGTCCGTCCTCGGACCCCTCAGGAAACTCAGGAACTCGGGTCTGAGGCGGTCTGTCCTCGGACCCCTTAGGAAACTCAGAAACTCGGGGCCGAGGCGGTCCGTCCTCTGACCCCTCAGGAAACTCAGGAACTCGGGGCTGAGGCGGTCCGTCCTCGGACCCCTCAGGAGACTCAGGAACTCGGGTATGAGGCTCATGTAGCTTGGCTGCATGCTGGGGCTGCTGAGGCTCATGTAGCTTGGCTGCATGCTGGGGCTGCTGGGGCTCATGAAGCTTGGCTGCGTGCTGTGGGTCCTGAAGCTTGGTTGCGACCGGCTGTGGCCCAGGATCCTTGGGGCTCTGAGCTGCTTTAATGGGCTATAAAAAGAGGCTCGAAAGGGACAGCGGAGACAGGAGCTGGAGCGTCTAGCCATCCCTCTGCAAGGAACTCAGCCTGCAGAACTGCGTGCACCAGATTCAAATCTTCAGGATGCTCCAGTAAATGGAGCACAAAACTACAGCAACGTGCCTTCATGCCCGCATAACATCCAGACTCGCCTGAATGTACCCATGTCGAAACTGGAGGCCGCACCGGCGACTGTTGACCTGCAGAGGACGCTGGGTGACCACCCACCAACTCCGGAGAAAGCAGCTGCGAGGAGACCATGGCGGATGGACCCTCCGTAGAAGGGTAGGAGGCGTCAGTCCGAAACTCCCCAAAGACAACAGCCCTGCAGCTGCGACGCCATCCTGGGCGGGAGTCAAAACCAGCGGGAAACTCAGTCGACTCTGGAGTTGCTGCAGACGTTGAAGACTCAACCGAGGCTGCAGCTGGCGTGAATGGCCCGGAGGAAGTTGCGGTGAGCGTGGACAGCTCACTGGCTGTGGGTGAGGAGGAGGGCTTGCGACGATGACGGCAGCGGCGTGAGGAAATTGACGTGGCTGAGACTATCGGAGGCAAACTGGAGCGGATCCGACCCGGTATAAAGACTGGAGGTACCGGGGTCGGTTGGCGTCCTCTAGCTCCCTCCATTTCCTGGAGCAACAGGGGCGAAGGTAATATCTCCACCTCTTCTCCATAAATCCTCCTCAATTCCTCCTCCTGCTGTGTCACCCACTTCTGCAGCTCTTTACATTTATCTGCTTAATCTGCGATTAAGAAAATGTCACCCTCATGGACGTGGGACTAACAGTTTTCCGGCAACACGCTCAAAAGTCAACACACCCTGAATTGGAAATCTATAGGAATTTCAGAAAAAATCAGAACAAAAAATCATTAAACTCACATGTTTTCGAATCGGCGCCTCTCACAAACCATTCGAGGTAGAGAAATGAGCCTTGTGCAGATTTATCTTCAAACCTTGCTGGCGCTCACAGTGAAATAATTTTTTTGATACCTTTTATCGTTTTGTCATAAAAAAGGTTTGTTTAGGAGTACCAAATCTGTCCTTCCCAAAATCGCTTGAAATTGAAAAATTTCAAAATTATCCACTTTTCTACACTCACTTCACCTACACGGATTTATGTAGACACATGAAAATATCCAGGATTGTTCACCGATCCCTGCTGATACCTACGGTCTAAAAAGTATTTGGATACCTTTTATCGTTTTCTCGTGAAGTAGGTTTGTTTGAGAGTGAAAAACTTGCCTTCACTCGGTTAAAAATGGTCAAAATGATCCACTTTTTCACAGGGTTCCACATCCCAGACAGATTTCTGTAGAAACTTAAAAAGCTCCATGATTGTTCAGCAAGGCCTGCTGATTCATACGGTGCATGAATCAAATCAATAGCCCCTATAGTTTCCGAGTTATTAGACGTTGTTCAAGAGCATGTTCAGGCAGTTTTGTCTTTTTTTCCATTTATCCCTTTCTTTTCGCCTACTGTTGTGCCTTTAATAGTATATTTTCAACAAAAATGTGTTAATATTCTCGTTCCCTTGTCCTTTCTGAGAAAAACAGTCCAAGAATGAAGTCGATAGCCCTTACGGTTTCCGAGTTATGGGCGATAGTTCGGGAGCATGTGCCTCCATGTTAAAAGCCCAGGCCATGATGAGACAATAGAGAGGTGCTGTGTTAGAAATGCTGCAGGTGTCAAGTTACACTGACACTGTTTGCTGATTGGCTGATTCACTCCTCACTGTTCTATTTATAGCTCTGTGTATCTTCCACTGTATATGTTTGTATGTGACTCTGTCTTTCTTCTCTCCCTGTCTCCTACTCAGACACACACAAGAGCCCTGACACACACACACACACACACACACAAATTCATGGATTAATATCTTTTTGGGGACTTTGCATTGACTTCCATTCAATTTCATTCATTTCTATGGCCTAAACCTGACCCGACCCTTAACCCTTTTACCATCTTCATAGGAGGCAACTACATGGCGGCCATTTTGTGTCGAGTACTTAAACAGCATGTACTGCTGTTCCAACAGCTAGACAACAGTGATTAAATTTAAAAGGCAATTTCATAGACTTGCATATAAGCTGTTAGCACATAAGAACCTGGAACAACTCTCTATCAGAACCAGACACAAACTCCATCAGAACCAGTTAGGAACCTTCCATCAGAACCAGGTCCAAAATCTGTCAGAACCAGGAAGAACCTCTATCAGAACCTCGTCCAATATCCATCAGAACCTGAAACAAATCTCCATCAGAACCAGACCCAAACTCCATCAGAACCTCTTCCAAAATCCATTAGAATCAGATGGAAACTCTATCAGAACCAGGAAAAAACATCCACTAGAACCAGAAATAAATATCTATCAGAACCTGGTACAAATCTTCATCAGAACCATGTACAAACCTCCATCTGAACCAGGTCAACGTCTATCAGAACTAGGTCCAACCTATCAGAACCAGTAAGAAAACTCCACCAAAACCAGGTCCAAATCATCTTCAGAGTCATGAGGACCCTTCTATCAGAACCAGTTAGGAACCCTCCATCAGAACCAGATCCAAACTCCATCCGAACCTGGAACAAATCTCCATCAGAACCGGACCCAAACTCCATCAGAACCAAGAGAAAATCTCCATCAGAACCGGACCCAAACTCCATCAGAACCAAGAGGAAATCTCCATCAGAACCAGTTAGGGACCCTCCACCAGAACCAGGAAAAAAATCTGCATCAGAACCAGGTACAAACCTGTATCAGAACCAGGTCCAATTTCTATCAGAGGGAAGGAGGGAAATTCATCATAACCAGATCTAAACTCCATCAGAAACCAGGAAGAAACCTCTATAAGAATCAGGTCCAAACTCCATCAGAACCTGGTACAAATCTTCATCAGAACCATGTACAAACCTCCATCTGAACCAGGTCAACGTCTATCAGAACCAGGTCCAACCTATCAGAACCAGTAAGAAAACTCCACCAAAACCAGGTCCAAATCATCTTCAGAGTCAGGAGGACCCTTCTATCAGAACCAGGTCCAACATTCATCAGAACCAGACCCAAACTCCATCAGAACCAAGAGGATTTCTTCATCAGAACCAGTTAGGAACCCTCCATCAGAACCAGGTCCAAACTCCATCCGAACCTGGAACAAATCTCCATCAGAACCGGACCCAAACTCCATCAGAACCAAGAGAAAATCTCCATCAGAACCGGACCCAAACTCCATCAGAACCAAGAGGAAATCTCCATCCGAACCAGTTAGGGACCCTCCACCAGAACCAGGAAAAAATCTGCATCAGAACCAGGTACAAACCTGTATCAGAACCAGGTCCAATTTCTATCAGAGGGAAGGAGGGAAATTCATCATAACCAGATCTAAACTCCATCAGAAACCAGGAAGAAACCTCTATAAGAATCAGGTCCAAACTCCATCAGAACCTGGTACAAACCTCCATCTGAACCAGGTCAACGTCTATCAGAACCAGGTCCAACCTATCAGAACCAGTAAGAAACTCCACCAAAACCAGGTCCAAATCATCTTCAGAGTCAGGAGGACCCTTCTATCAGAACCAGGTCCAACATTCATCAGAACCAGACCCAAACTCCATCAGAACCAAGAGGATTTCTTCATCAGAACCAGTTAGGAACCCTCCATCAGAACCAGGTCCAAATTCCATCAGAACCAAGAGGAATTCCCCATCAGGACTAGTTAGGAACCCACTATTAGAACCAGGTCCACACTCTATCAGAACCAGAAAGAAACCTCCATCAGAACCAGGTCCAACATCCATCCGAACCTGGAACGAATCTCCATAAGAACCACACCCAAACTCCATCAGAACCAGGAGGAATTCTCCATCAGGGCCAATTAGGAACTCACTATTAGAACCAGGTCCAAACTCAATCTGAACCAGAAAGAAACCTCTATCAGAACCAGTTCCAAACTCCATCAGAACCAGGAACAAATCTCCATCAGAACCAAGGGGAAATCTCCATCAGAACCAGTTAGGGACTCTCCACTAGAACCAGGTCCGAATCGCCTTCAGAACCAGGAGGAACCTTCTATGAGAACCAGGTCGAAACTCCATCAGAGCCTGGCAAAAAGCTCCATCAGTACCAGGAACAAATCTCCATCAGAACCAGGTACAAACCTGTATCAGAACCAGGTCCAACCTCTATCAGAGCCAAGGAGAAACATCCATCAGAACCAGGTACAGACTTCCACTAGAACCAGATACAGATCTCCATCAGAACCAGAAAAAAGGTGTTTAAGAACCTTCTAAAAATTTTCATTAAAACCAGGTATAAACCTTAATCAGATCCAGGTCCATATTCTATCAGAACCAGGAAGAAACATCCATCAGAACCTTGTACAAATCGTCATCAAAACCAGGAAGAGACCTTAATCAAAACCAGGTCCCAACTCCACCAGAACCTGGCAAAAATATCCATAAGAACCTTGAACAGATCTACACCAGAACCATGTACAAGCATCCATCAGAAACAGGTCCAAACTCTGTCAGAACCAGATACAAATTTTCATCAGATCCAGGAGGAACCCTCTATCAGATTTAGGAACAAACCCGCATCAGAACCAGGTCCAATCTCTATCAGAACCAGAATGAAACCACTACTCTGTGACTTATGATGATAAGACCATCTTCATAGGTCCCAGGGGAGCATCAAAACAGCGATCATTTGATGTCAGCTACTTAAACAGCTTATACTGCTGTTCCAACATCTGAACAAGAGTGAATAATTTTAAAGGGCAATTTCATAGACTTTTGAACATAGGCTGTAGTAAGCATTAGCATTTTAGCAAATTTTAGCTTATACATTGCTTTTTGCATAGTAGATGGGGTAAATTAATATCAGCCTTCATGCTAGTGATAGCCAATATGCTAATGTTAGCATGTTAGCTTCTCTTTCTCCTCTCTTCTCTCTTAGCTGATGAACACATTGCCTTGTTTAGGACATTACCTGTTTGTTTTTGTGTTTCTTCAGGTATTTGTTGTTAGTTCACTCTTTTCAGAATTTTCTGCCATTTTTTTTATATTTTAGCAGTGACTTCAACTTCTTAGTCTATATTTTTGCTTCAGTCTATGCTTTTTCAGCTCATCTATGGGCAGCTCTTTCCTGCTTTTTTAATGTTTTTGTCAGTTCTTGCATTTCAACAATTAGTTCAACAAGTAGTTTTGAGGTAACTTCACCTTGTTACGCTGTTTTATAGCTAATAGTCTTCCTGCTTAAAGAGATCAGATGAACGTTTTTCTTTGCTGTTTCTGCTATTTCTACTAATTTATCAGATTTCAGCTGATATTCTGCTGTCAACCTTAGCCGCTTTCTGACAGCTTACAAGAGGAGTTTAGCATTTCTGTTTTCTACTAATTCATTAAATGTCAGCAGATTATCTTTGGTCAATTTCAGCTTGTTTCTGCCAGCTTTCAGCTAAAAAATTCAGCTTACAGCATTCAGATTGCATTTTCGCAGGAAATACAAATTTTTCTAGTTTCAATTGTTAAGGACACGGAGACGGAAACAAAAAGGAAATATATAAGAAGCAAGAAAGAGAGAGAGGTGAGGCCAAAAGGGTGAAAAGGAGTAAAGAATGGAGGAGAGAAAGAAGGATGAAGGGAATACAAGATAGCACCCTAGCAGATTGCTTCTACACCTGCAGAAACATCTATAACAACAGCATTGTTACCAAAAAGTGTACGGCACTAATGAATGCAAGATGTATTTAGCAGTAACTGCGGCTCAATATAGAACATTTGTGTATCTGTTAACACCTGAATCTAAACACCTGTGGGTTTAAGTGTGACCGCACTTGTGCACACAAGGTATGCCATAAAAAATATGTAATAGGAAGTGTGAGGAACCACAGACCTGCCCCCCTGCACCTGAGACAGACATGGATCAGATCCAAGCCACAGACATCCAAATGCCCCCCAGAGCACGGGAACCCCAGGAGAACCACCACTGGGACTACCGTAACCCCGCCAGAGAAGAGCAGAGGAGAGCCCCAGGTGGAACCACCCAACAGCCACAGTGCAGAAGCCCCAGGGAGCTGCAGTGATGATCCCACAGATCCTGCTGGCGGTAAGTTACGCCGGACCAGATCCAGCCATGGACCCAGAGACCCGAGACCCTTGGACACATCACTCCCCTAAACAAATCCAGGAGAGGGAGCAGCCCAAGACCCCACTTGACTGGCACACACAGTCACAATCACACATTCCCACCCTCATCCATCCACATAAAAACTCTCACACCCATGCACCCAATGTAAAGACACACATCAATGGATGTCGTACACTCACTCACACTCCCCATACATACTCTTTACTCCCAGGTCCTTGTGCCGATACCCCAGAAGGGCAACCAGCCCCCGGACCCCGGAGGTTTCAGAGCTCATCATAGCACTGAAACAGCTCTGCTGAAAGTCACTAATGATGTTCTTATTGCCTCAGATAATGGACTTGTGTCTGTACTTGTCCTGTTAGATCTCAGTGCTGCATTTGATATAGTATTCACAATATTCTCTTGGAAAGGCTGGAATATGCTGTAGGGATCAGGGGAACAGCACTAGGCTGGTTTAAATCTTATTTGTCTGACAGATTCCAGTTTTTTCATGTAAATGATAAATCATCTTTAAACTCCAGGGTCAATTGTGGAGTACCACAGGGTTCAGTGTTTGGGCCAATTCTCTTCACTATATATACGCTTCCAATAGGTTACATTATCAGGCAGCATAGGATAAATGTTCACTGTTACGCTGATTATACTCAGCTTTAACTCCATAAAATCCTGAATTACCCAACCAGTTAGATCAGACTACAAGCATGTCTTTTGAAGACATAAAAACTTGGATGACTTAAATGTTCTGCTTCTAAATTCAGACAAGACAGAAGTTGTCATCTTGGCACCGGAGTCTTTGAAAAATGAAACTGCTTTAGTCAATCACTTAACCTGGATGGCATAAATGACCTCCAGTAATAAGTTAAAAAACCTTGGTGTTATTTTTGACCAAGACATGTCATTTAAATCCCAATTAACCAGGTTTCTAGGATTTCATTCTTTCACCTCTGGAATATTGCCAAAATTAGAAATATCCTATCCAGGATATTTCTGAAAAACTAGTCCATCCATTTGTTACTTCATGGCTGGACTATTGTAATTATTTACAATAGTAAATCTAGGATGTCCACAAAATGCAGTTAAAAGCCTTCAGCTGATTCAAGATGCTGCAGCAAGTGTTCTGATGAAAATTAAAAAGAGAGATCATATTTCTCCTATTCTCCTATATTTCTCCTATTTTATATCGTTCCCTTCATTGGCTCTCTGTTAAATCCAGAATAGAGTTTAAAATTCTCCTCCTCAAATATAAAGCCCTTAATGATCTAGCTCCATCATACATCAGAGATCTGATTGTTCCATATATTCCTAACAGAGCACTTCATTCTCAGACTGCAGGTTTACTGGTGGTTCCTAGAGTCTCTAGAAGTAGAATGGGAGGCAGATCCTTTAGATATCCTTATCTCCTGTGGAACCAGCTCCCACTGACTACTTTTAAGACTAGGCCTAAAACAATCCTTTTATTGATAAAGCTTATAGTTAGAGTGGCTTAGGTTATCCTGAGCTATCTCTGTAGTTGATGTCTGCATTTCTTTATTTAGTTGCTGGAGGAACAAGAAAGACCACTATTCACCCTCTTTCGCATACATTCAATTCAATTCAATTCAGTTTATTTATATAGCGCCAATTCACAACACATGTCGCTCTCAAGGCACTTCACACAAAGTCAGGTACATACATTCCAATTAATCCTTAATCATTGACACAGTGCAGCGCAGATTCTGTTAATTTTATTCAAATTGTGGATAAAAAGTTTGTTTCTATCTAAGGAAAGGAAATCCCAGCAGATTGCTTCCAGTCAGTGACTTGCACAATTCACTCCTCCTGGATGAACATGTAGAGACAGTGGACAGTCACTGGCGTTGACTTTGTCAGCAATCCCTCATACTGAGGATGGCATGTAGCGACAGTGGAGAGGAAAAACTCCCTTTTAACAGGAAAGGACAAACCTCTAGCAGAACCAAGCTCAGTGTGAGCGGCCATCTGCCACGACCGACTGGGGGTTAGGAGAGAACATAGCAGAGACAAAAAGAGAAAGCAAAGAAGCACTGATCCAGGAGTACTTTCTATGAGACAGGAAAAGGTAAATGTTAATGGAATTAGCTCCTTTAGTCGTTTCACCTAGAAAGAACGGAAACAGTATAACTCTGAGCCAGTTTCAAGTTTTAGAGTCTGAAGAGAGCACATAGAGTTAGTTACAGTATAAAGCTTAGTCAGTAGCTATGTCTAGGAGAGAGAAAGGGTTAAACACTGAAAGACAGGGCCATGTGGATCATCGGTAGAGGGTGAGCATTAAGTTGTTGCCCAGCAAGAAGCTCGTACGATGCCCCTCTCCAGAAAGTGGTTACAGGTAGAACACAGAGAGTCAGGCCAGGTGTAGCTTCTAGGAAGAGAAAGAGGAGAGAACAAAAGTTAAAAGCTGAAATAACAGCAAATAATACAAAATTGAAGAGTAGTGTGAGAAAGTAGCGAAGAGGGTGAAAGTGGGTGTCATTATGTCCTCCAGCAGCCTAAGGCTATAGGCAGCATAACTACAGAGATAGCTCAGGATAACCTAAGACCCTCTAAAACTATAAGCTCTTATCAAAAGAGGAAAGTTTTAAGCCTAGCCTTAAAAGTAGACAGTTTTGTCCATCTAGAGCCCACTGATGGCCATTGTTGATACTAAAAACCACGAATGATTGGGATACCTCTCTCTGTCAGATTGACCTATAACCATTGGAAGAAAGGAGAGGGGTCATACAGGTAGCAGAAATGGAGGGTGGTGTTTGCACCTCAACCTTAACTGAGCCGGTTTGGCTAAACCTGACGTCCCCCTTACTCCATCCAACAAGAGGGAAGAAGAAGACGAGAGCTAAAATAAGAAGATAGCTCAGGATAACCTAAGCCACTCTAACTATAAGCTTTATCAAAAAGGAAAGTTTTAAGCCTAGCCTTAAAAGTAGACAGGGTGTCCGCCTCACGGACTAAAACTGGGAGCTGGTTCCACAGGAGAGGAGCCTGATAACTAACGGATCTGCCTCCCATTCTACTTCTAGAGACTCTAAAAAACCACCAGTAAACCAGCAGTCTGAGAACGAAGTGCTCCGTTAGGAACGTATGGAACAATCAGATCTTTGATGTATGATGGAGCTTAAATCATTAGGGCCTTTATATGTGAGGAGGAGAATTTTAAATTCTATTCTGGATTTAACAGGGAGCCAATGAAGGGAAGCTAAAGTAGGGGAAATATGATCTTTCTTTTTAATTTTCATCAGAACTCTTGCTGCAGCATTTTGAATCAGCTGAAGGCTTTTAACTGCTATTTTGTGGACATCCTGATAGTAAAGAATTACAATAGTCCAGCCTTGAAGTAACAAATGCATGGACTAGTTTTTTCAGCTACAACTTTCTGACAGGATATTTCTAATTTTGGCAATGTTCCGGGGGAGATTTAAAAAGGAAATCCTAGAACCTGTTTAATATGGGATTTAAATGACATGTCCTGGTCAAAAATAACACCAAGGTTTTTTACTTTTATATCGGAGGTCAATTTAATGCCATCTAGGTTAAAGTGATTGACTAAGCAATTTTCTTTTTTTTAAAGACTCCGGTCCAAAGACGACAACTTCTGTCCTGTGTGCTGAATTTAGAAGTAAGAAAATTTAGAAGTCATCCAAGTTTTTTTATGTCTTCAAGACGTGCTTGTAGTCTATCTCAACTTGTTGGGTTTATCAGGATTTTATGGATAAGTAAAGCTGAGTGTCCATCAGCGTAACAGTGAGAAATTTATTCTATGCTGCCTGATAATTTTACCTATTGGGAAGCATATATATAGTTAAAGAGAATTGGCCCTAAGTACTGAACCTGTGGTACTCCACAATTAACCTTAGATTTAATGATGATTTAGCCATTTACATGAACAAACTGGAATCTGTCAGACAAATAAGATTTTACAAACCAGCCTAGCGCTTATTTGGCTCTCTATGGCAGTGCCCTACAGCATATTCCAGCCTTTTTCTAGGAGAATATTATGATTCGACTGTATCAAATGCAACACTGAGATCGAACAGACACAGTACAGACACAAGTCCATTATCTGAGGCAATAAGAATATCTATAGTGACTTTCAGCAGAGCTGTTTTCAGTGCTATGATGAGCTCGTGAAGCCTGACTGAAACTCTTCAAACAGGTCATTGCTGTGTAAATGCTCACACCTTTGATTAGCAACTATTTTCTCAAGAATTTTAGATAAGAATGGAAGATTGGATATCGGTCTGTAATTTATTAAGTTATCTCGATTATCAAGCGAAGGTTTTTCTTAAGCCAAGGTTTAATTACAGCTACCTTAAGCCTGTGGTACATATCCATTTACTAAGAATAGATTAATCATATCTAAAATGGGGCTGGTAATCAGAGGGATACACTTCCTTAAAATAATTTGGTTTGGGATTGGGTCTAACATACAAGTTGAAGGTTTAGATGAAGCTAATATTTCTGATAAGCTCTGGAAGCTCCACAGAATCAAAACAGTCCAAACACAGATCAGGTTCTACAGTTTCTTCCAATGTTGTCTCACTTGTTGAGGATGAAGTAATCATCTTCGGGAGTATGTCAAAGATTTTCTTCCTTAATAGTATCAATTTTATTTTGGAAGAATCCGTAAAAGTCATGACTGCTGAGAGCTAAGGGAATGGATGGCTCAACAGAGCTCTGACTTCTGGGTAAATTTTAGCAACTGGTACTAAAGGAGGAAAGCTTTGGATTAATTCTTTGTTCATGTTCTATGTAAGGTGAGATATAAGACTGTTCCTAGTCTTGGTGAAGTGTCTTTTTATACAACAGTAGGCTATTTTTCCAAGATTAAGTAGGAATCCTCTAGTGTTGTTTGAAGTGCGCCATTTTCCGCTCCAAATTTTTCTAAACATTGTGCTTTTAGAGTACGCAGATCTAAATTAACCAGGGTAGCCTGCCTCCTATGAATTAATTTCCGTTCTTTTTCAAGGGGACTGCATGGTCTAATGCACCGACGCAATGATGAAGTAACACTCTGAACAAGAGAATCAATTTTGTGAAGGGGCAGAAACAAATTATTGTGCCCTCCACTCTGTTTTCTGTGATAATGGAGGAAATTAAAAGTGGAACAGATTCCTTTAATAGGTTTTAACAGCATTGTCTGAATACTGATCTAACTATAATGAAATTTTCTTTCCAGGTGTGGCGTACTCTGTTAATTTAAACTCAAAGGTTATTAAAACAAAAGGTCAGAACAAGAGCCAGGGTTTTGGAGAAAATATTGTTTTTGGTCCGCTTTACACTCAATGCCATATGTCAGCACAAGGTCCAGAGAATGAAGACAAACTGTGGGGTAGGTTTGTTAAGTGTTTTGAGTAGAAGCCAATTGAGTCTAAGATACCTTAAAGCTATATTTACAGCTATCGACTTTCAGTGGTCCACATGAATGTTACAATCCCCACTCCAAATACTTTATCGTTTATGTAACACTAAATCAGAATAGAAGGTCCTGAAACTGCTCCCAAAAACTGAGAGTAAGGGCCATGTGGACGGTAACAAAACAACAAACAACAAGTGGGTTTTAGGTGGCTTTGCACTGTGGATGAGGGAAACTAAGGGATTAAAGGTATTCAAAAGAGTTTGTACCTTATTTGAATTGGTCCTGGGACTAATCATAATTGGACTTAAAAGATGGTTGTACTCCTCCTCCTTGCCCTGTATATTGCGTGGGGAGAATGTGTAAATTTAAATAATTGGTACTGAGTTAGACGTCGTTAATAGTAAATAATCCTCCTCTTCTGCAGCCGGGTTTCATGTGAGAGGCAACATAAATCATCTGATTGTCACAAATCAGGTCACTAAGCCTAAGAAAAGTCTTTTGAAGAGAGAGATCTTATGTTCAGTAAAGCCACATTTCGGGATTGTTTTATTTTCATTTTTTAGTCCGTGAGTTTGTGTCTTTTTTATTTTTATTAGATTTTCCTGATTTCCTTCCTTTTTTAGATTAATTTTTTAATCTATTCATTTTGTCGCGTGGGCGAGACACTATCCTTATAAAGGTAATGGGTGGGTAGAGTACAGAAGCTGGCAGAGAAAGAGTGTTAACTCCGACCTGCTTCCCTGGTCTGAACCCTGGGCTTGTCAATAGTTTTGGAGAACTAATAATTCGGGCAGAATTCCCTAGGAAAAGAAGAACTCTCCATCCAACTGGGATGGATCCGTCTCTCCGATCAGGACCAGGTTTTCCACCCAAAATTGTTTTTCCTTTATAGCAATGTAGCCCACCTACGTTTCGGTCTTACATGCTCACACTACTCACATCAATTTTGGCATTATTTGCTGCGTTATTTGCAGTTTTTTAACTTTATGTTCTCTCTCTTTCTCTGTAGAAGCTACACCTAGCCTGACTCGTGTCTACGCTGTGACACGCTTCCTGGAGAGGGGGGCATCATCCAAGCTTCTGCTAGTCCAGACACAAGCGTAATGCTCACCTTCCTACTACTGATATACACTTGGCCTTGGGATCAGTGTTTAACCGCTATTTTGCTCCTAGACATAGCTACTGACTGGGGTTTTTACTGTAACAAAATTATTTTTGCTCTCTTTCAGACTCTAATTTTAAAACTGGCTCAGAGTTTACTTTTTTTTTTTCCGAGATGAAACCCCCTAAAGGAGAAAATAAATTTTTTTCTTATCAAAGTCGGAGAAAGTTTTAATCACAATAAGAAAAAAATCCGGACTTTGTCTTTATAATTTTATTCAAAGGCTTTTTCTGCGTTAAAGACCTGTCACTGACGTGTCAGTGAAACAGAGGCCCCGAACACAGTTTACAGACAGTATTTATAGCAGAATGAGGGTGTTGTCTCAACTTCAAAGAGTTTAACTTTATGGCCCCTAAACCTTCCCAGGACAGAGATAAGACAATCATGAACGAGGACCCCATCTGCCCTCCCTTAGGGAGTGTTGACTATAATTCTTTAGCAAATGGCTAGAGGTCATCTGCTCTAAGAAGACAGAACACTAATAAAAACACTGAGGTCAGAGGAGAAAGGTTAATGAAAGTTCACTGCACTTTTGAATACTTTGTAGCACTAAATAGAAGAATTTCCATAACAAGGAGCTACATCCATTAACATTTACTTTTCCTTCCCATAGGAAGTACTCCTGGATCAGTGCTTCTGTGTTCTTTTTGTGTCTGCTTTTTTTCTCTCAAACCCCCAGTCGGTTGTGGCAGATGGCCGCTCACACTGAGCCTGGTTCTTCTGCAGGTTTCTTCCTTCTTCCAGTCCGTCGGCTGGGAGGGCCGAAGCCAGGGACCGAGATCCAAAGAAATACAAAGCGATTCCGAGAGAGCCAAAACACCAGTCCCGGCACCAATCAACCCCCAAGACCCGAACCCCAACCCCAGCCCAGACCCCGACCAGAAAGCCCGTTCCCTCTCAATTAAATTTTCTAAGTGATCCCTGTGAGACATTTGAAAATGTTTATGAGCCACATAAAGCTACTATCAGTAGCTACGTTTACATGGACATACGTAATTGGAATAAACGGCCGATCGGACTAAAAATGTATCATGTAAAAATGTCAGTAGGAATATTCTGATAGGATTCAGCATGATCGAAATGAAATTGTAATCCGATTGAGAGGGGTGGTTTATGCCGACTGACAATCCGATCGACATGTATGTAAAGGCTTGACCGGATTATGTTATTCTGAATGAGGCAAACTGACCTGAGTGCGCATGTGCACCAGTCAGAGTTAGACACACTGATAAACTCAGAGAAGATATGCAATGAAGACACAAGCAAGTCAAAGTTATCTTTGGCTGGCCATGGAGAGACAGTCAGTGACTTCCTTCTCTCAGAGGGGCTGCTCTCTGAACCAGCCTTTTATTGAAGAAAGGAAAAAAAACACTTATGTTACAGCATCGTGGGTGTGACCACGCACAGTTTCACAAATACAAGTTCTACTGATTAAAACTGGTTCTATCTAGACACTGATGCAGCACACACGTCCACATCTGGCACTCAAGGATGCAAATATTGGCTGGGGTGCGAACAGCCCTCTTCCCAGAACACCCCCGCACGCACACAAGTTCGTGCTCAGCCTGCATAGCAATCACCCAAATGCAACTCTAAGACAAGATGACAATTCTGTTTATAGTTCATAAAACACTCAAGATAAATGTGAAAAGTATTCAAACCACTTCTATCAAAGTTCACCAAACTAAATAAATGAAAATGTCTTTTAATGATAAATCATAAGGATAAAAGGAACCTTCTTAAACTAGACAATGATAGTTTATGTACAAGTCTTCCAACAGCACCCCGCTTCAAGGTGATGTATTTCCGCCTTGAGTGACTAGTCACTTCCGACGTTTAATTCCATTTACTTAGGCCCACATAAACGGTACAATCCGATTCGTTTTTTAATCCGAATACATTTAAATAAAATCGTGAAATTTTGTGCATGTAAACGTAGCTAATGTTATGTTTTTTAAAGTGCACAGGGATAGCATTCCACCTTCATGTTTATTATAGAGCGAACACCATTTGAATTTACAAATTATTCAAAATATATTATGTTGATCTAATTGTTGAATGAGTGTTATGAGGAAACATGCCAAAGCAGAAATTTTTACCACATTAATAGAGGATAATCTTGGTCCTTTAGGTTAAGGATAATTTACTTATTCGTACAATTGGTCTTTTCACTAGCACATTTATATTGATATTTGATTGAATATTATATTGAAATAAAATGTATTTTCCTTTCGTTGACTTTCACAGAAGTTAATGGTCAAGTTAACACCTGAGATTTTTTTCAGCAGTCTCTAGAAACACTAAGATCCTCAGGTTGTTATAATGTTCTTTATAGATTTGACCCACATGCAGAATGACACTCAGGAGGCAGGAGAAAAGTTTAACAGGTTTATTTGACAGGATATGTGAATTGGACTGGAACCGGAACTGGAGGCACAGCACTGTACGAGAAAGGTGGACAGGTAAGTTCTCTGAAGATAAGCGGAGTACTGGGAATTAAATGAGATTTGAGCTTACTGTCTTTGATGAATAGGGGGTGGTGTGGAGGAATGGTGCGAAGCCTGGGAGGACTTAACAGACGCTGCTGCGGCACTGGTGGATAGTCCAGGATGACGGTGAGTACGTTCTGCGGAGGCTTTGGTGAGTATAGACTATGGATATCCGTATTAATAAACGGGAGATGAATTTACCTGGTGAGTCGTTGGTGATAGTTGAGGACTTTGAGCCAGAGCTGAAGGTTGCAAGAGCATGAAACCAGGACTTGAGGATTCCTAAGGAAGGAGCACAAAAAAAGGTAAGAAACTTTGAGCATAATCTTTGGACTGAGAATATAAGGCTTGGCCATTTGAAGTTACCACAGTGGTTAACACTCAGGCACCGGAGTGCTGACAGCTCCACCTTCTTATACTCCAGCAGGTGATGGAAATGCGGCACACCTGTTACCCTCCACACCAGGGGATCTTGGCGGCATCTAGTGGTGAGTAAGTGTTAGCAGCAGGTAAAAACAATACATGAAACTCCCAGGCACACAGGTAGTCTGTGGAACGCCTTTACGGTAGGCAGTTTAGATTATAAAAAGTGTATTTTTCAAGGCTTTGGTATGGTAGTGGGGAGCAGCAACCCTAATCTCCAAAGTTACTGGAAAATTGAGTGGGAGGAAAGGGAATTTCAATAGGAAAAGGTGTACAAGCAGCAGGGATAACTGCAGCCATGAGGCAATTGTGAACCTAAGCCCATTCAGTGAATCTAAATAATATATAGGTTGTGTTTTTGGAAAGAAATAATTTTAATAAAATACCTTTTTTATTGACATTCTAATTTACACCTGTACCTACTGGCGGAGAAGGTGAGAGGTTAATGAGTGACTTAGCTACATGTTTATTTGTATGCAGAGTGGGTTACTGAGCTTTAATTTCTCAGAGAGGATGTCACAGCCAGGGGGGAAGACTCACGCTTAACTAAACCATGATGGATGATAATTAATTTATCTGGCAGTGTTTTTAATGCATTTCCACTGTTCAACAGGATCACATACATCAGAGGACACTAAGCGGTAACTCCCCACAATGCAGTTTTGTCTACCGAGCTCTCGTCAGCTGCTGGGTGCTGGAGAGAGGCATACATTGCTGAATTATAAGCTGGGATTTTCAGCAATAAAACTATAACCAATGCTTCTGTCTAAGCAACTATATCTATTAACTCCATGGAAATGCAAATTTATTGTTGACACAGCTTTCTGTGTTCTCTTTCATTTGGAGCAAGAGGAGGAGGAAGATAAGTAACGACCCAGGTGGGGATTAAAACCTGGCATTTTAGCCAAAAGCTTGTGATCTTGTCACAGAATTTCCTCTGTAAAACAGTATTATAATCGAAGGTTTGTATGCACAGATATGTAATTTTCCAAGGCAAAATGAGACTTATCTACAGAAACTTGTCTCTTTAAAATCTCTTAATGATCTAGTGACATGTTTTGATTTTGTTTTCTGACCCACATACAGATAACACAAAGGCATCAGTGATATAATCATTTATTTTCACAAAAATTCTTTGAATGTAAATTCAGTCTAGTAATTCTGGTTCTTTGTAGCAGGTGAGTGTCTATGGTGCACACTGTCGGCACAAGCCTCCATGGGGCCCTAAGCTAATTTTATTTTTGGGGCCCCCTATTTTTGCCAGTATTAAGGATTGCTCACTGCAGCTCTGGGAGTGCTGTTTATATTATCCCATTGCTATACATCATCGAGTTTTACTGGACGTAATAAAATAAACTAGTATGCAATGTATTTACAGTAAGAGTCTTGTTTATTGTTTTCAAAAGACTGCAACAGCATTGTGCAAATATAATTTATAGTTCAGGAACAACAAGCAACAACAAAGAAAATGCTTAGATACATAAAAATAAAAACTGTACAAAAACAAGATATATTTAAATAAAATAAACAATAAAATGTCAAGCAAATACTTAAATAATGTAAATGAACAGTTACCAGAAACCAGGTAAAAAAAAACTGTTCTTAAAACTTTTAAATGTATGTGAATATGTGCAAAGGTTTGCTGTGAAAAAATAACTAAACTACCTTTACCCACTCACTTTAACTTTTCATGTAACTCTGTTCTTCGTCAATATCTATCCACTTATTAAAACCTGTGCTTCCTGGCTTTTCTGGCTGCAAAGTCATTTATGACATCACTGTAAGGTATCTGATGGCCAACTGTGTTGTTGATGCTAATCACAGCAAGTCCACTCAGTCTTTCTTGTGCCATAGAAGAGCTTAAATATAATGCTCAAAAAAATAAAGGGAACACTTAAACAACACAATATAACTCCAAGCAAATCATACTTCTGTGAAATCAAACTGTCCACTTAGGAAGCAACACTGATTGACAGTCAATTTCACATGTTGTTGTGCAAATGGAATAGACAACAGGGGGAAATATTTGGCGATTAGCAAGACGCACTCAATAAAGGAGTGGTTCTGCTAAAAAACCTGTTACCTGGAGATACTGTCCTAGCAGATCGTGGGTTCAATATAGGTGATAGTGTGGGATTTTATTGTGCTTCACTAGAGATACCTGCATTCACTAAGGGAAGAAAACAGCTATCAGCATTTGAGGTGGCAGAAACTAGAAAAATAGCTAATTTGCGTATTCATGTTGAGAGAGTCATAGGTTTAATCAAAAGAAAATATCAGATTCTGCAGAGCAAAGCTATGCCCATAGAACACATGGCAACAAAGTCAGGTGAGGCACTAGCATTGATTGACAAGATTGGAGTTATTTGCTGTGTCTTATCTAATCTTTTGGACTCTGTTGTCCCATTGGAGTAAGGAGGAGGAGAAGACAGGAGATATAATGAATCAGTTCAGTACCTGAGCCCTTACACGTTGGTCAGTCTTTAAATATTCAATTCAATTCAGTTCAATTCAGTTTATTTATATAGCGCCAATTCACAACACGTCGTCTCAAGGCACTTCACAAATTCACAAAATTCCAATTAATCCTAACCATTGAACAGTGCAGTCAGATTCAGTTATTTATTCAAATTGGTTACAAAGTTTTTCTATCTAAGGAAACCCACCAGATTCCATCGAGTCAGTGACTTGCAGCATTCACTCCTCCTGGATGAGCATGTAGAGACAGTGGACAGTCACTGGCGTTGACTTTGCAGCAATCCCTCATACTGAGCATGCATGTAGCGACAGTGGAGAGGAAAAACTCCCTTTTAACAGGAAGAAACCTCCAGCAGAACCAGGCTCAGTGTGAGCGGCCATCTGCCACGACCGACTGGGGGTTAGAGAGAACAAAAGAGAACAAAGAGAACAAAGAAGCACTGATCCAGGAGTACTTTCTATGGGAAGGAAAAGTAAATGTTAATGGATGTAGCTCCTTTAGTGGTTTCACCTAGAAAGAAAGAATAGATAAACTCTGAGCCAGTTTTCAAGGTTAGAATCTGAAAGAGAGCACATAGAGTTAGTCACAGTAAAAGCTCAGTCAATCGCCATGTCTAGGAGAGAGAAATGGTTAAACACTGAAAGACAGGGCCATGTGGATCATCTGTAGAGGGTGAACATTAAGTTGTTGCCAGCAGAAGCTTGGAGGATTCCCCTCTCCAGAAAGGTGTTACAGGTAGACACAGAGTCAGGCCAGGTGTAGCTTCTAGGAAGAGAAAAGAGAGAGAATGTTTTCAAATGATATGTTCCTTCTTATTATTACATTGTTATTGTAATTATAAAAGAATTTGACAAATCTAATCTTGTGAATAATTTATTGTTTTAATTTATTGTTTTTCTAAATGCCGTTTAATCATTTCATAAAAAAAACATCAGCCAAACCTCAAAGAACAAAAATTTGGGCAAAACAATATCAAACTGCCCATCAAACTCTCACCTCTAATATCACAACAACCCAAATTTTTAAAAGTGCCTAAACCCAAGGTTTTATATCCTGGGATTTTACTCATGTACTTTGTGTAACTTTTTTTCCTAGTATTCCGGGAAGTAGACTGTTCCTAAAAAAAGCACTCAAATTTTTAAAGGAAAAATATCATCCCAAAATTCAAGATCCGGAAAAATTCTTTAAACAAAAATTTTTCTGGTTTCCCAAACCGGGATTTTTTTCCCTAGTTCGGTTTTCACAAAACTTATGGAAGAGGTCAGGCCATTTCTTTTTCCCAGCCCAAAATAAAAAATAATCAATTCTGATGAATGAGTCACAAAAACGAGTACTACATTAAAAAGTGTGAAACCCCATTTCGGTACAGATGAAATGAAAACTTATATATCATAATAAAACTTTGCTAATTCAATTATTGAAGGGGAGTTTTTTTTTTTCACTGGTGGAAAGGGGCTTCCTAAAAAAGTGAACCTGGACATTTTTTCCATTTTATTTTAATTTTCATTTCCGTTAACACATTAAAAAATGGTGTTTAAATCCCCAAATACTTTTGAGTGATGCAAATCTAAAATACTAAAAGCCAAAAGTAATTTGTGCTTCCGAAATTGGTACCTAAAAGGTTTTCCTGCGGGGGACTCCTTACTGCTGCTGAACACAAAAGCGGAATTCCGGGATTTTTTGGAGCATTAAATAATTTTTTCCCGCCCCCAGCCCTTTTTATCTAACCTAAATAGCTCATACTATTTTTTACACTTTTCATTTATGCTTTTAACTGGAAGTTAAATTTTGAAGTAAAACATATATCCTTGCTTCACTTGGAGTTTTGGTGTACTCGGAAATTTTAAAAACCTTTATTTCACAGATGCCAGACCCTATGACAGTCACAAGTGACAATCCCCAATCAGGGGGGCCCCCATGTAGGGGCCACTTGGGGTTCAGCCAGAGACCACTGTCCCAACACGAGAACCCGTATGCCCCCGACCCATCACCCTTCTCATACCCCCCTTTTGGGCTTGGGTTTTCATGTTTTCTTCAAAAACTAAACAGTACAATGCAAAACATAAACAGGAAAATTATTACTTAGTATTTGTCTAGAGGTACTTCATTAATTTAAATGCAGTTACCCTATCCACTGTGATTGGTCCCCACTCCTGTATAATGCTAGCCCTTATAACCCTATAAACTTATGATGACCCTTCAAACTGTCCATTCCCTTAATAAACAATGAAAACAGTAAAAGGGGTTCTAAAGAAAAAAAAAATACAGTAAAATTGAGTATGGACCACAAATTTATAGTTTCCATTTCACAGAACATTTTCTTAGTCCCCTATTTGGGCAGCCCCCATAAAAACCCAAACTTACCCCCTGTCTTACCCCAATTCAAACCCTAAATACCTTGTAGGGACTGCGTGAACCTATAGCTTCTTGGGGAGCATATAGCCTTGATCAACTCCCTTTGGGTTGGGTTTCTGGGGAAATTTGGTTTTTAAAACTTCTTTCAGCTTAGAGGGGTGTTATGCCCCCCAGCTTTTTTGCTTAAACCCCAATCCTGGGTTGGGACTTTGACCCCGGTTGCGCCCCCTCTACCCTTGGCTTTTTACAGGGTAAACTCTTCTAGCTGGAATTCCTGGGAGAGCTCTTTTAAACTCTTTCGAGGGGAAGCTGGCCCGAGTTTTTCTGCTGTTCGGTATTCAAAAATAGTTTTAGGTAGCATGCTGGATTTAGGGGTACTTTTTGTGGTAAGGGTCCCTACCACAGTGCTGCACTCCTGGGGGTTAAAAAAAAATTTTTTCTTTAAAAAGTTTTTAAAAAAAAGCATCGTTTTTTTGACCCCCCCTCTTCACTCTTTGGGCTAGAAATGATTTCCCCCCCCGTGTTTTCAGTTTTTTCCTGCCCCGATGGAACCATCAAGCTTTTTTTTTTTTGGACTTTGCTGATGACAATTCGATCAAGCTACTGGGCCCCAGGAAACTGAAAATAAGTTAAAACAAAAGGGTAACCCTTTCCACATATCTGTGGTCTTTTTAAATTTCTATATGCAGATAAAACTGGCATTTATTATGGCTATAAACAAACAAAAAACAAAATGGAAAGCCTATTTTCCCCGGATTGCAATGCCAAAAAATGTTTTTTTTTTTGGGGCTTAGCTATTTTTTTGATTATAAAAAAACCCTTTGGGGTAAAATTAATTTTTATTAAACCAGGTAAAATCCTGTCAATATTAAAAACATATTTGTTTGTTATAAATGAACATCCATGGGGCCAAAAGTTCGTTTTGTGAATTGGGGACTATTTCCCATAAAGAAAGATATCTAGTTGTCTGCGTCTCGGCAAAATTGTGATTTGAAATATATATTTTTTATTGTAATTCTGTATGTTATGCACTGCCCCAATAATTTTCAAATTCTGGGATCAATAAATACTAGTATCTTTATCCACTGGAGCAAAAACCCTAAGGGAAAAAGGAAAAAACATAAACCCTTTGTTTGTTCCAAACTTAAATTTTTGCCTTTTGCCCCGTGTCCCCAAAAAAACCTTCTGTCATCCCAAACCTTTTTTTCCCTGGATGGCATGAAACCCCGTGCACTTTCCTGTATGGCAAAACTGTATCTCGCTCTTTTTCCCCCAGCTTCAATGGAAAATGTACTGCCCCTACATGAGAACACGATTCTGATAGTCTGTAAATTATAGATTGCCCTTTCTTTAAAAACCTTAAAATGAAATCTCCGGGGGCAGCATCACATCTATATCACACATTTTGATAACAATCTAGCCTACTTAAATATAATCGAAATATTACTTTACATTAATTAAAGGCTTTTCCGTGAACATTTTTTGTCCTCTATTGGGAAAAATACGGGCAGTATACTAGCTGTACCTGTGTGTATCTAGTGACATAATGCATACTTATTACTTACCCTGCCATGAAAATTGCAATGACTTTTCCTCCTCCTTCGCAATAATCCAGGTCTTCGGGGCTTTTTCATTTCATTTTTTCTCATTTGAGAAGGGTTTTTTTTGAAACCAAACGACTGTCAGGCTAATGTAGCCGTAAGAGCGTTGTAGTTGGGTTTTGCCCCTCTCTGCTAAACCCCTGGGAAATCCACTATTATATGAATATATAACTAACATTCACCTTGGCAAAACCAAACATAAATTTTTGCGGAGCCGGTTTGGGGCCGGGTTTGGACCCACCCGCTGACAAAAAAGTTATAGGCCTCCCAAATTTTTAGGCTTTACTGCGTTAAGGGAGTAAGACTTTTAAGTACCAGATGTTTGTGATACAACCCTCGATTAAAGGCAAATTTGGGTTCCTTCGAAAACTCACTCAACTTGATGAGATACTGGTCACATCCAACATATCTCTCCATTAACTGTTTGTATCTTCGCCTGGAAACTGTATCTAAATCCTACAATACGGACTCTCCGCAACGGTTGCCTCTATTGACATTTTACTTCCTGCCCTCCATCTGAAACTGCGCCCTCTTCGCGCGTCATCAAAATCACGTGTCTGAAACCCGGCTACTGATGATATCATTTTAGCCCCGCCCACTAACAAACAAGTGAGTGCAGCTTCCATCTGGAAGGTTGGATTTCACCCAAATTTTGAATGCTTCTCGCCAGACCAGAACTCTGCATGTCCGAAGATCGTATGATAGGTCGCTCACAGTGCCACCTAGTGGCGATGTGTGGAATCGAATGCCGGCCCCGTCGGTGGCGATGCCAGGCTCTCGTGGTGGCTGCACAGGCCGAAATGTGCTGAGCTGCAAGGGCCTACAATGCTGCTTGCAATGCTGCTTACAAACCTCACAATAACAGTAAAAAACTGCTCAGAATGACTTTCTGTAGCTAGTTTTAGGATCCAACTATTTCTGTAAGGCTTGAATAAAATGTGTTATTTCTAGAAATCTTGTCACGTGAATCTTTACTTGTTCCATTGGAAGATTTGTTTGCTTATTTCCAGCAAAAAAATCTCATATTAATTTCTTTTACTTGTTTTTGGAGAGGCCTTTTTTTCCAGCGTATTGTAGACAGGCAACCACATCACAACTTAATTAACGGAACTATATCTGAATTTATTTTTGTCTGGTTAAAAAAAAGATTTTTACAAAATGTATTATGAACTAAAAGATGTACTGTGATAATAACAATTGACTAATTTGATTGTGCAATCGAGCGAGTCCAGGCTTTTTTTAGTCGGAATAAGCAGTGAACTGGGGACAACACGGGATGATCGTTCATTGCCTATGGCACAACGAGGGGCAGAGCCTTTGCTAAGCAGTAGCTCCTCTAGCATGTGCTCGACAGGGTATGTAAACAGAACAGCATGGCTGCCGAAGCACGAGGGAAGGTAGCAATACCTCCAATGCCTGTCACTGCATACACAGCTAAAAAGCCTAAACGGATTAGGAGAAGAGGAAAAGAAAACAAAGAGAAGTCCCTCGATGAAGCCTTGTTTCCACCTGAGGATTGTGCATTAGCTTGAGGCGCGTGTTTAGTCTCGTGCATGTTGACTAGGAGGAGACCAGGAAAGAGAGGATGGTTTGTCATGGGGAAAAAAGGTTGGGGGAGGGGCTGACACCTCAAACTAAACTGATCTTCTCACTCATGGTTTCGAATTTATGCAGGATTAGGGATAGTTCCTTTATGACATTTAAAGAATGAAGAATAAAAGCTAAAAAAGCAGCTAATGCATGGTTAGTGTTAGCCTAACAACTAAGTTTGTTTTTTCATTGCTCTCTAATTTATTCATGAAGCCCGGAAGGTTGCAGGTTCTAACTCATATGCAAACCCTAAAAAGATTACAGATTGGCTTTCATATCAGATGGTTAGTAATTCAGTCTACTACCCTAGCTTTGAGTCTAATTACCATAATCATGTCAAATAAATATCAGCTTGATCAGAATGTTTATTTGACAGAGTTGTATAAATAATTAGATTTGTTATTTTGTATTGTATTTTTTGCATGCTTTTACTGTTGCGGTTTGTTATCACTGAGGATTTTCCCTTTTCCCTATTTATTTGAATATTCTGGTACACCTGACAAGCCAAGTCACTTTTTAAAGTAATTTATAAATCCAGAAACTATCAGTGGTGCAATGGTACTTGTATTCGACCTGCAAATAGCACAGCCATGTCGGTAACAATTGCAACATCTTTTTATAAACTGAGCATATGCAGATTGTTTATGTTCCGAACTAAGTGTGACTGCAATGTTCTGTAGCGCAACTTTAAAAAGGGACACCAAAACAAAACAGAGAGAACTCCCAGCTATCACTATACTTTGCTATTTGGGGACATTAAAGTTTCTCATACAGCTACAGTAGAGAAAGAAAGGTGGACCAAACCAGAACTTTGTCAAATAAACATTTTCTTTAAAGAAAGTACACCCTGATTTTTTGTGATACTTTACATAGTTTATACATAATTAAGCCAGGGTTCAACAGCAGAGCTACTTCATGATGATGAGCAACACAAAGGCCCAAAATTATTCATGTCTTTAGCAAATGTAGTTTAAAAGTGATCTTTTCATTTTACCAACAAGTTTACCCTGACTGTAAGCAAATTGACACTTTGGAGTGGCCAAGCCAAAATTGTGACTTTAATCCGACAGAGAATCTGTGGAGGGAGTTTAAAATTAGGGCAATGGGAAAGAGGCCTTCCAACCTCAAATACTTGGAGCTCTTCACCAAAGATCAAATGTTAAAAACCACTGGAAACAGCAATTTTGAGAAGTGTGACTGCAATGCCAATGCAGTTTTTCACTGATTATTAAGTGAATAAATAACCTTTGACATACCATTTTTAATAAATGCAATTTAATTAGATTTTTTTTTTTTTCAAAATGTATTCTCTTTTCACACAGTTTCATTAAGAGTTATCTCCTTTCAAAAATAAACTTCATAGTAAGAAAAAATCTCACAGAAATATTTATGGGTCGGGGCTTACATTAGTGACAGTCTTAACCTTGCTTTGCAGCTCACAGTGATGTCCATTAACAACATATGATGTGCAGCTAACATAACCTCCAATTGTGCCTTGTACATCCCATGTTGTTTGCTTTTAAGAAAATGCCGTGTATGATCTTTTTCTTTTTCTTTTTTTTTTAACCGTGTCCTGTCCAGCAGAGTAGCGCTCAGAATAGTTGTCTGGGTGCCAAGAAGAAGCCCCACAGATTTACTTTCACTTTTGGAGCATTACAGCTAATGCTTTAATGCTCTGCTTGATGTTTATAAAAGAAACTTTATTAGAAACTGCTTTGGGTATATTTTGGTTGTTACAGACACGGAGACGGAAACAAAAAGGAAAAAAAAAGAAGCACAAAAAAGAGAGGTAGGGCAAAAGGGAAAAAGGGAGAGAAGAAGAAAAGAATGGAGGAGAGAAAGGAGGATGACGAGATTACAAGATAACACCATGCTTGCATCTACGCCTGCAGAAACATATATAATAACAGCAATTTTACCAAAAGGTGCACAGTACTTATCAATGCAAGATGGGTTTAGTGGTAAATGCGGCTCAATATAGAACAATATAGAACATTTGTTATCTGTTAACACCTGAATCTAAACACCTGTGGGTCTGAGTGTTAAAATGCTTGTGTATGCAAGGTTTCCACTTAAAAATATGCAATAGCGAGTGTGAGGAGCCACAGACCTGCCCCTCTGGATCTGAGACAGATACGGAGGAGATCCGAAGCGCAGACATCCAAGGGCCCCCCAGAGCACAAGAACCCCAGGAGAACCATCGCAGGGACTACAGCAACCCCCCAAGAGAAGAGCAGGGTAGAGTCCCAGGGAAACCACCCAGCAGCCACAGTGCAGAAGCCCCAGGGAGCTGCAGCGACGAGCCCAAAGGCCCCGCCGGCAGCCATCTACGCCAGAGCAGATTCTGCCATGGACCCAGAGACCCAAGACCACCTAAAATATTACTCACCAAGCAGAGGTCCGACAGAGCCCAGGGGTCCAGGCCCCGGAGAGCAGCCACTGGGAGTGAGCCAGCACACACCAAAGCACCCAGCCCCCCGACAACCACAAGCACACCAGCAGGCAAAGACACCAACCACCAGCAGGTAGTGTGGCGGGGAGGAAATAGTTCCCACATTGTACACTCACTCAAACTTCCCATACATACTCTATACTCCCAGGTCCATGTGCCGATACCCCATAGAGGCAACCAGCCCCTGGCCCAGGAGGTGGTCCCCTTCCCTCCGGGGGTGGAGACAGGCAGACCACCCCAGCACCAGCCCAGAGTAGTGCTGGCACCGCCCGAACCCGAGCGACCCCCGCCCAGACCCCTGACCCCCATCCCCATCCGGAGAGGGGTCCATGTACAAAAGAGGGGTCTACCTGCTACCTGGTTTAAACGAGCCCGCCAACCAGAGCCACTAAAGGATGTAACAGTCCCAACCCCCCAATAAATTCTGATCTCAAACTTAAGTGCCCCAACCCCCCATGAACCCCAACAGAAATGTTTCCACAGGGCCGCCCATAACCAGGACACAGATATCGAACACATGCCTCCGAACCCAAATGCCATGAACCCCTCCCCACAAGGGCACACCTCCACAGGTGAGCTCCAGCCCCAAAAAGCAGACGAAGACATACCCACACAGCGCAAGCTCCACACACATCCCTGCTCCAAGCACCCCTGCCGCATCCTGCTCCCCCCACCACACAGCATGGCGCGATGGCTGGGGCCCCGCGCAATGCCACTCCAGCCTCCGCCCACAGGCACAACAGGACAGACACCACCGAGCACCGTGCCCACAACACACACTCACCCGGCATAGGTCCCCAGTCAGAGGCAAGCACACGGGACCTGTCCCGCCCCCCCCATACACACAAAATGCAAGTCTGAGAAATCTTCGTTAAACAGAGGGGATTTTCCCAACAGCTGCACAGCCTGCACTCAGTTACAGCTGAGATATAAAGGTTTTCTAACAACCCCAAAATTATTTAAACATGTTTTATTCTCAAAAATGGGCACATTTATATTTAAAAAGTTCCAAACTTCAACATTGACCATTGTCAAGTGGTTATATTGTATTGTATACTCTGTTCAGGCATTGGCTACACCTGTTTATCCTGCTTTATTCACTAAGAGAATCCAACCAAATCTCCAATTCTGTGCTGTCCACTTTTTAATATTTAGAAAATAATAAAATCTATTTAATTTCAGAAATTTAAAACTAATATGTGTTTACTGTTAAATTAATAAACGTTTTTCCGTATTTTTCTTGACTGAAGTGTTCCTGTGCTACACTTGAACAAAGGTGTCCTTGTCTGTTTTTTTGCATTTTATTTTGTTTGCCAAATCCATACAGAGCTGTACTTCCAAAACCAATGTAATTACTAAACTATGATTCATATATGTGGTTACACACCAACGTTTTGGAACAGCAACAAATATGGCAGAGCCTATATTTTAACCAAATAATACGTTTAGAACAAATGACAGACACCAACATCAGCATCTTTCATTTTTCCCTGAGGGAGGTTCAGTTATAAGGCCAGAGTAGATTGATTCCTCAGTCACAGATCAATTGGAGACTGCTATACTTATCTGCAGACAATTTTTTATCATAGTGGGCAGAAGTCAGCACTAAAAAGGTCTTAATCCCAGACAAAATGAAGTTAGGTTGTAGAACCAGGCTATATATGAATACAGAGTTTTTGTGTAAGCTCAATAAAAGTTAAAACCCTATTTTGAGAGTGCTTATCCTATTGATTATGCATTAGCCTGGTAACATGGACTCTGGTGCACTGCAGAGTCGTGCACAGTTTCATTTAGCTTGTGAGGCAGTGAAGTCAGAGGCGCCAAGGCAGATTTTGCAGGCACAGAAACAATTGATAATTTAGTAATTGGGTTGTCTGGATTTATCATTATCAAAATGTATTTATTGTTCTTAATTTTTCAGTAATCTCACTGTTGCATACAAGAGCCCAGAAGTGTGTGAGACATTTCCTTTGAATCGTACACAGATTGCAGAAATATAAGTAATTATGTAAAACTGATGCTAATCCAAAAGGCTCCAAGAGACAGAGATGGAAATCTGCCATTATTTCAAATGGTCACAATTAGTCCACAGTGGAATTCAGGAGCAAATTAGCTCAATCATTCCAGCCTAGTGTTTATTCAAATTTTCCCCCAAAAAATAACAAAAAACAAACAAAAAACCCACTGATTACTTAACATCCCCATTGATCAAAGACATTTGCATAGGAACAACAGACCACTGACATGTTTCATATATGTTGAAAGAAATGCACTTTTAAGAGGCCACACAGTGCAGACACTACAAAACAAATCATTTCACATAAAACAATAATTTATATATAATCACCCTCATATAGTGACACACTGTACACAAACTGTCCACTTTCTTAGTTGCTCCATGATAGTACTGAGTTAAACTGCCTTAATCTTCATGACATTGGTCTATATTGACACAGTAGCATAAGACAGTTTCAGATTATTTTTTTCACGGTCCACTAAAGCAGAGGCGCTTTATTGGATTGAGATTTGGTGATTGTGCAGGCCCAATTGCCTAAGTCATATGACTTAGGCAATTTTGCTATTAGGCTCACAAAATATAGTTTATCCTTACACAGTTTTGAATAGTTTCCTAGTATACAGCTATTTACCAAGGCATGTTGTCTGGTGTTATCAGTCTTTTAAAATTATTTTATTTATTATTTTATATATCTTTTTCTTATGTAAATTTACAGTAATTGCAATGATTATGATTATCAACCACCATCGTCTATTTGGGCATCGTCCAGTCAATCACAGGAAAAGCCACCTTCATTTTCACCTCCCGCACAACCACATCCAGACCTTTTTCAATTTCTACGTGGTTCATACCTTTTTCTGCATTTTCCCTATTTTATAAATCTATTTAAATTTTATCTTTAATATATCTCCTCCATTTGAAGTCATATGTTATTTTTCTGTGTAAGTTTTTTTTCTATGTTATGCTTCTTTTACATTAATTTTGGTTCAGCAAAAAATCATATTGTGCACTGTGGTTTGCTAGATGTTTGGATTGCAGCTACAAACTTACAATCATATCAAGAAGGGATTTTTTTTTTCATTTAAGGACGTTTATTTTGTTAGACATACATGATTACAATTTTTTTTAAGTATTACAATCATTATGCCTTAAACATTTTGGGAAAACTCCATATCACTGACCTCAAGGTGAAAGTTGATGTGATAAAGATTAACATAGTTTCATACCACAAGATACTGGAACCTAGAACAAAAGAATTTTTCCTGAACAGAAATCGAACAGAGGACACTAGTGAGAACACCGAATCCTGACCATTAGACTAAAAGGTATAGGACTTCTTGCGAAGCAAGGAGGTATTCCCACAACGTCTTCTATGAAAAAGCTTGAGATTGAACTTGACGTTGTGTCTCACACAAGAGGAAATATAACCTGAGACAAGAGATTTTCCCACACCAAAAGACCACCAGGGATGAGCCTTTGGGCAACGTGAAAAGGCACTGTGAAAATATCTTCCATTCGGCAGCTCACCCAAGTAATTGGACATTGTGGCAACCTAGGTATGATGTGTGTGCATGGTTTTAAAAGTGAGAAAAGCTTTACAGTTAAAGCCTTATTTTGAGGAACAGTCATGCCCTAGGCTTCCGAGATGCTAACTTTACCTCAGACTACGAGCAGAGTTTCTTTTGGGGATTTGTTCTGACGTGTGCATTGTACAATTTTGTCTTTAATAGAGTTTTTGCAGGTCAGTCTTCAGATTTTTGTGGTTTTCATGTTTCTGAAGGTAGTAGCAAGAGGTCTATGATAACGAATACCAACATTGCTTTAAAGACCTTATGTGTGCCTCATGTTTTGTTTCAAAGCAGACAAAAAAATTCAAAGTTTAATCTAAGCCAGAGCTAAAGCGTGGTTGGCTGTGTTCTAGGTTTTCTGGAACTTGCCTTTCACCAAAAACTTCAAGCAAAATTTCCTTTGGAGCTTCACTCTTACTTGTGCCCCTCCCCTTTTGCCTTTATAAAGGCCCATGAGGTCAGTGAGGATCTCTTTGGGTTTTTCAATCTATCAAGAGGTTTTGTGGGCAAACACTATGATTGTTTTGTAGACTGAGATTTGATCAACAAAACAAACCTTTTGTCAAATAACTCGAGGGGATCTATCACACTTTCAAGGCAGGGCCAGTTATGGGCCGAATTATAACATTTTGCTTATAAACCTATTTGGGGAAAACTCATATCCTGAACTCAGTGTACAGGGAAAAAAATGGTCAGGGGTTTAAATGACATTACCAAGAGGGAAACTATAACATGATTACAGACCTCTTCCCTGACCAGGAGTCGAGCCAGGGCCACGGCAGTGAGAGCACCAAATCCTGAACACAATACCACCAGGGATGTGTCTTTTTTTGAAAGAGAGAAGGCATTCTGACAATATCTTCCATTCGGCGGCTTACCCAATTAATTGGACACTGTGGCAGCTTAGGTATGATGTGTGTGAATGGTTTTAAAAGTGAGAAAAGCTTTACAGAGTAACATCACACAACTGATACTGTAACATGCTAATGGAGTTTTTCCCTGACCGGAATGAAAACCCGGGGGCCTGGCGGTGAAAGCACCAAATCCTGTCCACTAGACCACCAGGGAAGGCCTTTTGAGGAAGTGAGAAGGCATTGTGACAATATCTTCCATTTGGCATCTCACCCAAGTGATTGGACATTGTGGCAACTTAGGTATGATGTGTGTGCATGGTTTTAAAGTGGAAAAGCTTTACAGTTAAGCCCTTATTTTGAGGAACAGTCTTGGCTCATAGGCTTCCGAGACACTACCTTTCCTTCAGACTTCGAGCAGTTTCTTCTGGGGATTTGGTCTTACATATGCCTCGTACAATTTGTCTTTAATAGAGTTTTTCGCGGATCAGTCTTCAGACTTCAGTGGTTTTCATGGTTTGTTGAAGGTAGCAAGAGGTCTATGATGATGAATAACAACATTGCTTTAAAGACTCATTAAGTGTGCCCCATGTTTTGTTTCAAAGCAGACACAAAATTCTAAGTTTAATCCTAAGCCAGAGCTAAAGCGTGGTTGGCTCTTTTCTAGGCTTCCGGGAACTTGCCTTTCACCAAAACTTCAAGCAAAGTTTCCTTTGGAGCTTCACTGTTACTTGTGCCTCATACCTTTTGCCTTTAATAAAGGCCCATGAGGTCAGTGAGGATCTCTTTGGTTTGGTCAATCTATCAAGAGGTTTTGGATGGCAAACACTATTATTGTTTTGTAGACTGAGATTTGATCAAGCAAAACAACCTTTTATCAAATAACTGGAGGGGATCTATCACACTTTCAAGGCAGGGCTAGTTATGGTGGGATAGTGGTAAGAACAGCTGCCCCCCAGCAGGTGACCTGGTTTGGATTTCTGGCCAATGCACATTATAATTCCGTTTGCCAAAACCTGGTAGACAGGTAAACACTGTGATGGCCTCTAAGGTGTTCTCGTCGGAATTACATGACATTTAAATTTAACCAAACGTTGATGCAAAAAGTGCTGTAGAAAAGACAATGTATGTCTAAGCACTCTGGTGAAGTTATATTGAATCTTGTGAAATGTAAAGATCTCGTGTACGTCAAGTGAAACACAAATACATTAGCATTTTAATTCTCATATACCTTCCTGCATGTTTCAATGTGTGTCTGAAAAGATACATTTAGAAAACTAAAGGCGTCTGTTGTTACTATTAGCGGATGGTTTTTGTGAAACCAAAATGGCCACCATTAATGCCAAATGAACTAAACAGAAATGTGTAAAATCCATGAAATATTGTAGTCCCTGTATAGTGTAGAGGATCTGTGATCAAGTGCTTTGTACAAGATAAAAATTAATTACACATGGAAAAGACGTCAATGCGCCTTTTGAGGAGGAGGATGTTTTCTAACCAATTCAATGTAAGAGTGTTCTTAATTTTGTTATGCAAGAGGAATTACAATATTTCCCTCCACCAAACAACAGTGGGACAGAATTATAAGCATTATGCCATTAAGATATTTGGGAAATCTGCATATCACTGACCTCAGTGTACAGGTAAATATGATAAAGGTTAGAGTAACATCACACAACAGGAAACTGTAACATGCTAATGGAGTTTTTCCCTGACCGGGAATCGAACCCGGGCCGCTGGCGGTGAGAGCGCCAAATCCTGACCACTAGACCACCAGGGATAAGCCTTTTTTCATAGAGAGAAGGCCTTCTGACAGTATATTCCATTCAGCGGCTCACCCACATAATTGGACACTGTGGCACCTTAGGTATGATGTGTGTGCATGGTTTTATAAGTGAGAACAGCTTTACAGTTAAAGCCTTATTTTGAGGAACAGTCTTGGCTCATAGGCTTCCGAGACACTACCTTTCCTTCAGACTTCGAGCAGTTTCTTCTGGGGATGATGTGTGTGCATGGTTTTATAAGTGAAACGCTTTACAGTTAAAGCCTTTATTAGGCTTTAAAACTTAGGTTGGCTGTGTGGTTGGCTGTGTTCTAGGCTTCCGGGAACTTGCCTTTTACCAAAACTTCAAGCAAAGTTTCCTTTGGAGCTTCACTCTTACCTTTGCCTCATAACATTTGCCTTTAATAAAGGCCCATGAGGTCAGTGAGGATCTCTTTGGTTTGGTCAATCTATCAAGAGTTTTGGATAAAACATTTGTTTTGTTTTTTTTAAAGACTGAGATTTTGATAACCCAAAAAAACCCTTTTTCAAATAACTGGGGGGAATCTATCACACTTTCAAGGCAGGGCCAGTTATGGTGGGATAGTGGTAAGAACAGCTGCTCCCCCAGCAGGTGACCTGGTTTCGATTTCTGGCCAATGCACATTATAATTTCCGTTTGCCAAAACCTGGTAGACAGATAAACAATGTGATGGCCTCTAAGGTGTTCTCGTCGGAATTACATGACATCTAAATTTAACAAACGTTGATGCAAAAAGTGCTGTAGGTGAGAGTGCAGAACCCTGACCACTAGACCACCAGGGATGAGTCTTTTTTAATAGAGAGAAGGCCTTCTGACAGTATCTTCCATTCAGCAGCCACCCACGTAATTGGACACTGTGGCACTTTAGGTATGATGTGTGTTTATGATTTTAAAAGTGAGAAAAGCTTTACAGTTAAAGCCTTATTTTGAGGAACAGTCATGGCTCCTAGGCTTCCGAGACGCTACCTTTCCCTCAGACTTCTAGCAGAGTTTCTTTTGGAGATTTGTTCTTACATATGCCATGTACAATTTGTCTTTAATAGGGTTTTTGCAGGTCAGTCTTCAGACTTTCATGGTTTTCATGGGTGCCGAAGGTAGCAAGAGGTCTATGATAATGAATAACAACATTGGACCTTGTGTTGACATATGGCATTGAGTGTAAAGACATAACAATATTTTCTCACAACCCTATGCTGTCTGACCATTTTTTAATAACCTTTGAATTTAATTTAACCGTGTACTCCACACCTGAAAGAAAATTTCATTATAGTAGATCATTATCAGACGATGCTGTAACAACCTTTAAAGAATCTGTTCCACTTTTAATTTGCTCATTATCACAGAAAAACACAGTGGAGGGCAATAATTTTTTTTCTTCCCCTTCACAAATTGATTTTTTTGTTCATAGTGTTACTTTATCATTGTGTGGTGCATTAGACAAGACCCCTTGAAAAAGAAGGTAATTATTCATAGGAGGCTAGCTCCCTGGTTTAATTCAGAGCTGCGTACTTAAAAGCACAATTTAAAAAATTGGAGCGAAAATGGCGCTCTACACACCTAGAGGATTCCTACTTAATCTGGAAAAATAGCCTACTGTTGTAAAAAAAGACACTTCACCAAGCTAGAACAGCTTATTTTTCATCCTTAATAGAAGAGAACAAGAATAATCCTAGGTTTCTCTGTAGTACAGTTGCTAAACTTACACAGAGTCATAGCTCTGCTGAGCCATCCATTCCCTAGCTCTCAGCAGTCATGACTTTATGGGATTCTTTCCCAAAATAAAATGATTCTATTAAGAAGAAAATCTTTGACACACTCCAGAGATGATTATTTCATCCTCAACAAGTGAGACAACATTGGAAATAACTGTAGAACCTGATCTGTGTTTTGGACGTTTTGATCCTGTGGAGCTTCCTGAGTTATCAGAAAATATTAGCTTCATCTAAACCTTCAACTTGTATGTTAGACCCAATCCCAACCAAATTATTTAAGGAAGTGTTCCTCTGATTACCAGGCCCAATTTTAGATATGATTAATCTATCCTCTAGTAAATGGATATGAACCACAAGCTTTTAAGGTAACTGTAATTAAACCTTTGCTTAAGAAACTTCTGCTTGATGAGATGACTTAATAAATTACAGACCGATATCCAATCTTCCATTCTTATCTAAAATTCTTGAGAAAATAGTTGCTAATCAAATGTGTGAGCATTTACACAGCAATGACCTGTTTGAAGAGTTTCAGTCAGGTTTCAGAGCTCATCATAGCACTGAAACAGCTCTGCTGAAAGTCACTAATGATATTCTTATTGCCTCAGATAATGGACTTGTGTCTGTACTGGTTCTGTTAGATCTCAGTGCTGCATTTGATACAGTCGATCATAATATTCTCTTAGAAAGGCTGGAATATGCTGTAGGGATCAGGGGAACAGCGCTAGGCTGGTTAAATCGTTATTTGTCTGACAGATTCCAGTTTGTTCATGTAAATAATAAATCATCTTTAAACTCCAGGGTTAATTGTGGAGTACCACAGGGTTCAGTACTTGGGCCAATTCTCTTTACTATATACAGGGGTTGGACAATGAAACTGAAACACCGGGTTTTAGACCACAATAATTTATTAGTATGATGTAGGGCCTCCTTTTGCGGCCAACACAGCGTCAGTTCGTCTTGGGAATGACATATACAAGTCCTACACAGTGGTCAGAGGGCTGGCTACCAGGCTGGTCCAATTTAGCCATGAAACCTCCCACTCTAAAATGACAGGTGTTTCAGTTTCATTGTCTAACCCCTGTATATGCTTCCAATAGGTAAAATTATCAGGCAGCATAGAATAAATTTTCACTGTTACGCTGATGACACTCAGCTTTACTTATCCATAAATCCTGATGAGCCCAATCAGTTAGATAGACTACAAGCATGTCTTGAATACATAAAAACTTGGATGACTTTAGATTTTTTGCTTCTAAATTCAGACAAGACAGAAGTTGTCGTCTTTGGACCGGAGTCTTTAAAAAAGAAACTGCTTAGTCAATCACCTAATCTGGATGGCATTAAATTGACCTCCGTTAATAAAGTAAAAAACCTTGATGTTATTTTTGACCAGGACATGTCATTTAAATCCCATATTAAACAGGTTTCTAGGATTTCCTTTTTTCATCTCGGGAAAACATTGCCAAAATTAGAAATATCCTGTCCCAGGATTGATGCTGAAAAACTAGTCCATGCATTTGTTACTTCAAGGCTGGACTATTGTAATTCTTTACTATCAGGATGTCCACAAATGCAGTTAAAAGCCTTCAGCTGATTCAAAATGCTGCAGCAAGAGTTCTGATGAAAAATTAAAAAAGAGAGAACATATTTCCCCTACTTTAGCTTCCCTTCATTGGCTCCCTGTTAATCCAGAATAGAATTTAAAATTCTCCTCCTCACATATAAAGCCCTTAATGATCTAGCTCCATCATGAATCAGAGATCTGATTATTCTATACGTTCCTAACAGAGCACTTCGTTCTCAGACTGCAGGTTTACTGGTGGTTCCTAGAGTCTCTAGAAGTAGAATGGGAGGCAGATCCTTTAGTTATCAGGCTCCTCTCCTGTGGAACCAGCTCCCAGTTTTAGTCCGTGAGGCGGACACCCTGTCTACTTTTAAGGCTAGGCTTAAAACTTTCCTTTTGATAAAGTTTATAGTTAGAGTGCCTTAGGTTATCCTGAGCTATCTTCCTTATTTTACCTCCGTCTTCTTCTCCCCTTGTTGGATGGAGTAAGGGGGAGTCAGGTTTAGCCTAAACCGGCTCAGTTATGGTTGAGGTGCCAACACACCTTCCATTTCTGCTACCTGTATGACCCCTCTCTTTTCCAATGGGTTATGGTCAATCTGACAGAGAGAGGTAACCCAATCGTTGTGGTTTTAGTATAACAATGGCCATCAGTTGGCTCTAGATGGACAAACTGTCTACTTTTAAGCTAGGTTTAAATTTCTTATTGTTGATAAAACTTATAGTTAGATTGCTTAGGTATATACTGAGCTATCTCTGTAGTTATGCTGCTATAGGCTTAGCCTGCTGGAGGACATAATGAGCACTTTCACCCTCTTCGCTACATTCTCACACTACTCTTCAATTTTGCATTATTTGCTGTTATTTCAGCTTTTGTAACTTTGTCCTCTCTCTTTCCTCTTCCTAGAAACTACACCTGGCCTGACTCTGTGTCTACCTGTAACACCTTTCTGGATAGGGGCATCGTCCGAGCTTCTGCTCGCAACAACTTAATGCTCACCCTCTACCGATGATCCACATGGCCCTGTCTTTCAGTGTTTAACCCTTTCTCTCTCCTAGACATAGCTACTGACTGAGCTTTTACTGTAACTAACTCTATGTGCTCTCTTCAGACTCTAACATTGAAAACTGGCTCAGAGTTTATCTGTTCTTTCTTTCTAGGTGAAACGACTAAAGGAGCTACATCCATTAACATTTACCTTTTCCTTCCCATAGAAAGTACTCCTGGATCAGTGCTTCTTTGTTCTCTTTGTGTCTCTGCTCTGTTCTCTCTAACCCCCAGTCGGTCGTGGCAGATGGCCCCTCACACTGAGCCTGGTTCTGTTGGAGGTTTCTTCCTGTTAAAAGGGAGTTTTTCCTCTCCACTGTTGCTACATGCATGCTCAGTTTGAGGGATTGCTGCAAAGTCAACGCCAGTGACTGTCCACTGTCTCTACATGCTCATCCGGGAGGAGTGAATGCTGCAAATCACTGACTGGATGCAATCTGCTGGGTTTCCTTAGATAGACAAACTTTTTATCCAATTTGAATAAAGAACAGAATCTGACTGCACTGTTCAATGATTCGGATTAATTGGAATGTATGTACCTGACTTTTGTGAAGTGCCTTGAGACGACATGTGTTGTGAATTGGCGCTATATAAATAAACTGAATTGAATGAATTGAATTGCTTTAAAGACTCATTAAGTATGACTCATATGTTTTGTTTCAAAGCAGACACAAAATTCAAAGTTTAATCCTAAACCAAAGCTAAAGCGTGGTTGGCTGTGTTCTAGCTTGCCTTTCACCAAAACGTCAACCAAAGTTTCCTTTGGAGCTTCGCTCTTACTTGTGCCTCAAAGCATTTGCTTTTAATAAAGGTCCATGAGGTCAGTGAGGATCTCTTTGGTTTGATCAATCTAACAAGAGGCTTTGGATGGCGAAACACTATAACTGGAGGGGATCTATCACACTTTAAAGCCAGGGCCAGTTATGGTGGGATAGTGGTAAGAACAGCTGCTCCCCCAGCAGGTGACCTGGTTTGGATTTCTGGCCAATGCACATTATAATTCCGTTTGCCAAAACCTAGTAGACAGGTAAACATTGTGATGGCCTTTAAGGTGTTCTCGTCGTAATTACATGACATTTAAATTTAACCAAATGTTGATGCAAAAAGTGCTGTAGAAAAGACAATGTGGAACTCTGAGCAGTCTGGTGAAGTTATATTGAATCTTGTGAAATATAAAAATCTCGTGTACGTCAACTGAAACACAAATAAACGTTAACATTTTAATTCCCAAATACCTTCCTGCATTTTTCAATGTGTGTCTTAAAGATACAATAGAAACTAAAATTGTCCGTGTTACCTTTAGTATTTAGCTGTCTTGTGAAACCAAATGGCACATTAATGCCAAATGAACATAAACAGAAATGTGTAAAATCCATAAAATATTGTAGTCCCTGAATAGTGTAGAGGATCTGTGATCAAGTGCTTTGTACAAGATAAACATTAATTATACATGGAAAAGAGGTCAATGTGCCTTTTGAGGAGGGGGATGTTTTCTGACCAATTCACTGTAAGCGTGTTCTTAATTTTGTTTCCACAATGGGAATTGCAATATGTTCACTGGAACCAAACAACATTGGGATAGAATTATAATCATTATGCCATTAAGCATATTTGGGAAATTGCATATCACTGACCCTCAGTGTACAGGTAAATATGGTCATGTTTTGTTTCAAAGCAGACACAAAATTCAAAGTTTAATCCTAAGCCAGAGCTAAAGCGTGGTTGGCTGTGTTCTAGGCTTCCGGGAACTTGCCTTTTACCAAAACTTCAAGCAAAGTTTCCTTTGGAGCTTCACTCTTACCTTTGCCTCATAACATTTGCCTTTAATAAAGGCCCATGAGGTCAGTGAGGATCTCTTTGGTTTGGTCAATCTATCAAGAGGTTTTGGATGGCAAACACTATGATTGTTTTGTAGACTGAGATTTGATCAAGCAAAACAACCTTTTGTCAAATAACTCGAGGGAATCTATCACACTTTCAAGGCAGGGCCAGTTATGGTGGGATAGTGGTAAGAACAGCTGCTCCCCCAGCAGGTGACCTGGTTTGGATTCCTGGCCAATGCACATTATAATTCCGTTTGCCAAAACCTGGTAGACAGGTAAACAATGTGATGGCCTCTAAGGTGTTCTCAATGGAGATACATGGCATTTAAATTTAGCCAAACGTTGATGCAAAAAGTGCTGTAGAAAAGACAATGTGATGTCTAAGCACTCTGGTGAAGTTATATTGAATCTTGTGAAATGTAAAGATCTCGTGTACGTCAAGTGAAACACAAATACATTAGCATTTTAATTCACATATACCTTCCTGCATGTTTCAATGAGTGTCTGAAAGATACATTTAGAAACTAAAAGCGTCTCTTGTTACTATTAGCGTTGAGATGTTTTGTGAAACCAAATGGCCACCATTAATGCCGAATGAAAATAAACAGAAATGTGTAAAATCCATGAAATATTGTAGTCACTGTATAGTGTAGAGGATCTGTGATCAAGTGCTTTGTACACGGTAAAAATGAATTACACATGGAAAAGACGTCAATGTACCTTTTGAGGAGGAGGATGTTTTCTGACCAATTCAATGTAAGAGTGTTCTTAATTTTGTACGCAAGAGGAATTACAATATTTCCCTCCACCAAACAACAGTGGGACAGAATTATAAGCATTATGCCATTAAGATATTTGGGAAATCTGCATATCACTGAACTCAGTGTACAGTAAATATGATAAAGGTTAGAGTAACATCACACAACAGGAAACTGTAACATGCTAATGGAGTTTTTCCCTGACCGGGAATCGAACCCAGGCCGTGGCGGTGAAAGCGCCAAATCCTGTCCACTAGACCACCAGGGATGAGCCTTGGGAAAGTGAGAAGGCATTGTGACAATATCTTCCATTTGGCAGCTCACCCAAGTGATTGGACATTGTGGCAACTTAGGTATGATGTGTGTGCATGGTTTTAAAAGTGAGAAAAGCTTTACAGTTAAAGCCTTTTTTGAGGAACAGTCATGGCTCCTAGTTATATGAATCTTGTGAACACTACATTCTATTCCCAATATACTATCCAGCATTTTTTCATGTGTGTCTTAAGTATGTCTTGTACCAAATGTCCACCATTAATGCCAGGTTTTTGCAGGTCAGTCTTCAGACTTTCGTGGTTTTCATGGGTGCTGAAGGTAGCAAGAGGTCTATGATGACGAATACCAACATTGCTTTAAAGACTCATTCAGTTTGACTCATATGTTTTGTTTCAAAGCAGACACAAAATTCAAAGTTTAATCCTAAGCCAGAGCTAAAGCGTGGTTGGCTGTGTTCTAGGCTTCCGGGAACTTGCCTTTCACCAAAACGTCAACCAAAGTTTCCTTTGGAGCTTCGCTCTTACTGTGCCTCAAAACCATTTGCCTTTAATAAAGGTCCCATGAGGTCAGTGAGGATCTCTTTGGTTTGGTCAATCTATCAAGAGGTTTTGGATGGCAAACACTATTATTGTTTTGTAGACTGAGATTTGATCAAGCAAAACAACCTTTTATCAAATAACTGGAGGGGATCTGTTAGGTATTAATTATCAAATAGTCGAGCTCAGAAGGAACGACACATGAGTCACTGTTAATCTTGCAGCAAGATGGTAGCCCACTCTGCGGTGCAACTACAAAGTGTTGGCACCATCTCTCTTTATTTATAGATGTGGTTCACACACACAGTTCAACAGACATTCCAAGCATTTAGGGGGTGTATGTGTGTCTGTGTGTCTGTGTGTGTGTGTGTGTGGGATCAGAAGGGTTAGAGTGCAGGTGTTTTGCTTTTAAACAGAGAGGGAGTGGGGACTGGTACAAGCAGCCCCCGGATGTTGCTGATAGTAGCATAACTCACTCCTCTCCCTGGGAAGGAAGAGTGATAAACAATACAAACGTTTTCAAACCCTAACAGTCCCTCCTTTTTTATCACGAATAAAGTCATGATTAGATACATGTAAAAGAAATAACTCTGTGTGAGCAAAAAAAACCCACAGGCGGAAAGCAGATTATATTGTGGGAAAAATACTCACACGGCCACTCCGCCTTGGTGACCACCAATCATGGTAGAGTATAATAATAAAACAATGTAATAAATCAAGAAAACAAAATGTAATAAAAGTAAAAGAATCAAAACAAGGCTTGTTCATGTCATCATTGTACTTTTCCTCATTTCACTTAAACAGCAATTTCTTTCGATTTTCTGCTATGAGGTCATTTCATGAAGTACAATTATGAGTACACTCAGGCATTGTAGATATATTCATTTACAACATGTAATCATAGTCATCTGTTTTTTGGGTCCAATATGGTGTCCACTTGAATCAATGCTGCATATGCGACTGTGATTGACTGAGTCACAATCCTTTTTACTATACATTTGCAGCATGGAATAATACATATTGACAAGATGCACAGGATGATCAGGAATACTGCTATAGCGAGTAAGAAAATCTTAACCCAATCCATCCATCCCCTTTGGAGCATCCAGTCTAACCAAGAGGAGCTGGGAGTCGGGTAGTCATGTGTCATGACGTTTTGCAGGTTACGCAGGTTATTCAGTGCTCCTGTTATATCTGAGGAATGTATATTATCTGGAATATATGTGCAACAAGTGTTGTTCAGCAAAACGCAAACGCCTCCCGTTGATGCTGTTAGAATATCCAAAGCCATGTGGTTCTGACTTATCATGGCTCGCATGGCATTCATTTCTATGTTTTGGCCATCTTCTACTATTATGGAGTTATTCAAAAACAGCCCTAATCAGGCGCTTAAAGTTTCCACACGCAGCATTAGTTTGCCCACACCTAGCCAAGGAAGGAGAGATAGTGTCACTGTATCTCTTTCTTGCCAAAGCTTAAATTCATCCGGGACATTAGTTCCCCAGATAGGGTCGTGTGGTTTCATTTGGATGCCTTCGCCTTCTGTCAGATTTTGACCGGTAACAATGAAATATGTACGCTTTGCATACCCCCAGAGTCCTATTGAAAAGGCATATGCTGCTTCTGTGAAATTCATCTTTCTCACATACACTGTAGGGCCCTGGGAATGAACTGGCATGATAGAACATACATAACAATCTGTTTTATTTTGTGCTTTAGCTGTGTCATACACATAACGATACCAATAATTCTGCAGAAACAGATGTCTTCCTCCTTTCTTTAGAGGTCTGAGATGAGAGCCGTCCGGTGTCCATCTCTTCTCATGTGATGTCGTATCCTGTGGATCCTGCCTTAAACAGAGAAAGAGTGCTGCTACCAGAATTAGGCTCAGGCTTATCAGTCCTGTCCACATGTTACAAAAAGCCATACTAAGTTGGGCACAGGTCTGTTGTTCTCTTCACCGGTTTGAGATGCTGAGCCCTATGGGTCACCAGCCCCTTTTGTAGCCGGTCTTCCGCTGTTAACCCCGTCGGTTTGGTTTGGCTCCTGTAACGGTAATATCGGCTTACAATGGCTCTTGTGGATCCAGGGTGGTCTCTCTGCAATTTTTAGAGCTGTCGGTGTGGTCAGGAGAACTCGGTATGGCCCTTTCCAGCAGGGGGCGCTCCAATCCTTTCTATGGAATGTCTTAATCAGGACCAGGTCTCCAGGTCTCAGGTTGTTCTGTGGAATAGGAGCAGAGATTATCGGCAGACCACTGGACATCTGTACTTCCTTTGTTTGTAACATTTTATTCATCCATTCAGCTAATGGTGTTTCCTGCTGTGCTTTTCCTATGCCATCCATTTCTGATGGCAATGGAAAAGGGTCTTCCATACACTAATCTATTTTTTTTTGTTCCATTTGTTCGTTCAACCAACCCAGCAGATTGTGGGTGGTGCCGAGGTACAATAATTCCACCATGTATAAAAAAAAACCCTCAACACCCCAGTCCGGATTGTCATGAGAAAGAACAGATGAAGAGCAGGGAAATTAAGATTAACACAAGTTTAATTTGATAAGTCCAATAATTCCCTAAACATATTCCATACAAAAAGAATGATGCAGAGACAGAAAGAAAGATTTACCAAATACCTTTTGGGAGAGACAGCTCGGGTTTCAGCAAAGCATGGCTGTCTGTCTTAACCAAGTTGTCTACCTCCTCACAGATGCCAGAGCATATTATACCCTTCACTTCAAAGCTTACTAACTGAGCCTCCCCATTATGCAGTCTGGCGCCCCTTGTGGTTAGTTTATTATCTATACCATGCCCAAAAGTCGGCATTTATTACTTTACTGCCCATACAGAGCATTTACAGCTTGCAGCTGCTGAGAACATCCTGAACATCCTGACCTGGGATTAACCCATTTCTCCAACCTGAAGCCTGCTGTGACCTCTGACCTTTCCATCTCAGGCTCACAAAACATGTTATGTCTCGGTTTAATGGTTATACATGCGAACTGAACTAATATCATGAAAGTACATGATTTTAATTCTCAACATTGGTAAGAACAATGGTTTTTAACTGAAACCCTAATGCTTTAGAGCACAGTTCTATTACATTATTTCTCATTATCTGATCTTATGATTTGTGGGATACCATATGTGGAAAAAATGTGTCACTAAACTCTTTGCCATTGTGAGTGCATCACAGTGTTTTGCAAGGTATATTTCAACCCATTTTGAAAATGCATCTATAACCACCCAAACAGTATTTCTTTCCCTGTAACCATGAAAGTTCAATAAAATTTGCATAGTCAGAAAAATGTATGGTGTAGAAAACAGGTGATTAACCAGGATTAACCAGGTGTATCTTCCCTCCTTTTTGACACATTCCCGTGTGTTACTGTTGGCTGCAGTTTTGTAGAGATTAAATTTTTATTTTTTTGGCAATATTGGTTTATTTTTTAAATGATATATATCGTTCTGTTTAACAGATTAAAATGTCAATTCTGTTCCAGATGATGTTTTGAACCCTCTATTTTCCCATATTTTGGCAAAATGGTGAACAGAACTGAATACATATTGGCTGTCTGTGTAGATGGTTAGCATTCTTCCTTCATGTAATTCACAGGCTCTGATGACAGCATACAGCTCTGCAGTCTGTGCTGAACATGTATGGGGCAGAGCCTGTGATTCTATAATTTTAGTTTCAGTGGTTACAGCATAACCAACTCTATTTTTCCCAAACTCATCTTTAACTGAATCATCCACAAAAATAATTTGTGAGTTTTGTAGAATAGTTTGAGAGCTTCAACTTTTGTTTTACATGAATGCGGTTCTCCATCTTCTGCTGTTGGTAGCAGAGTGCTTAAATTAAGTGGACCACATCTTTGTAAGGATATATTTGGCTGTGAAAGCAGAAGTAAAGCCAGAGCAATGTGTCTTGCTGTTCCTGCAGAGGTTTTAAAGCCTCTGTTTTTTAAAAATTCTTTTTTATTCTTTTTTATCATATTTTATTTTATTGGGGGCTTTATTTTATTTTATTTTATTCTTATAAAGCAAGTCCTTATTACATTTAAAAATTAGATCACTATATTTCGTAGTTGCTATTATTTTAATAATGCTTGATTTAGTTCTTATTAAAAAATATGAATGATGAACACAAAAAAATGAAGGGCATATTATATCTTATAATCTTAGTTTGTCCTACCCGGTTTTATAGATACACCGTACAGTTTCAGTAAGCTTTGTATTTAGTTCAAGTAACTAAAGTTTGTTTCAATTAACTCAATTTTTCTCTATTTCAGTCCAGTCCAGTAATTATGTTAAAGTTCATTTCATCTTGTGTTAAATTTTAGTCTATTCGATCATTCTAAACCTGACTGGAAAAAGTCTAAACATCAACAAACAACATTAAAATCCTTTTGTTTTACCATAAAGAACTGACCTAATATTATTATGATTCAGACTTGCCCTCGTAGTCTTTAACTATTGTGCACATATACCCTAATTTTTATGTAACATGAAACAGACATTTATTTCGCAAAAACAAACAGATAAAATACAGACATTTGGCCACATAAAAGTCTAAATACCCTGTTTATCAGTATTGTCAATACAGGTAGAACCTTTGCTATCTTTATATGATTTTCTTTTTAGAAAAGATTCTGAAAACCTAATTGAGATATAAGTTTGGCAATGATCATCAGAACAAGATGGCGCCATCATTCAAGATGGCGCCGACGATGGCAGCCTCGGAGCTTCGCTCTCTCTTTGTTTTTGTAGTTTTTGTGTTTATATGTTTTTCGAGCCACAGTACTGTGGTCTCGGGCTACAATTCGGTGGTCTCATTCAGTAGAGAGGAACTTCTCAGCATCAGAGAGTCCTCTCTTGGGATTTTTTCACCATCTTTCATCCATCCGAGGTTCACTGAGCTTCTGGCAAGCGGAGCGGCGGCGCTCTACGGGATACTGCGCCGGAGGCGTCGGAGGGGAAAGCGTGCTGGCGCCCTAGTAAAGCTCCGCAAAAGAGGACTTCGCACACCACTGGCTTCAATCCACCTGGCAAATGTCCGCTCTCTAAGCAACAAGATGGACGAGCTACTTCTTCTCACCGGTAAAAACTCGGACCTCCGCAGATCAGCGGTTCTCTGCTTCACCGAGACATGGCTGAGTGAAAACATCCCGGACCGCGTACTGCTGATACCGGACTTCCAGCTGCTCAGAGCGGATCGCAGCGCGGAGCTATCAGGGAAGAAGCGAGGAGGCGGAATCTGCTTTTATATAAACGAAGGTTGGTGCAGAGACATAAAAGTGCTGGGGAAAACATGTAGTCCGGATCTGGAGTCATTTTCCATAATCTGTAAACCGTTTTACTCACCGAGAGAGTTTTCCTCGTTCATAATAATCGGCTCATATTTTCCTCCGCATGGCTGCACTTCTGCCGCGGAAAAACATCTTGCTGAGCTGATTACAGACGTGGAGAAAAAACACCCTGACTCTTTCATTATAATACTGGGAGATTTTAACAGCGCAGATCTCTCTAATGAGCTCCCAAAATACAGACAACATATTAAGTGTCCCACTAGAGACAAAAACACACTGGACCACTGTTACACAGCTTTTAAGGACTCATACCATGCTGTTACCAGGGCTGCTCTGGGACTTTCGGATCATTGCCTTATCCACCTCATCCCAACCTACAGACAGAAACTAAGAGCTTCCAAACCCGTGGTTCACACTGTTAAAAAGTGGACTGAGGATTCGAAGCAGATGCTACAGGCCTGCTTTGAATGCACAGACTGGACTGTTTTTGAAACCTCAGCCACTGATTTAAACGAACTAACTGATGTGGTGACATCATACATCAGTTTCTGTGAGGACATGTGTGTGCAGACCAAGACCTTCTGCACCTTTGGGAACAACAAACCATGGTTCACTCCACACCTCAGGAATCTGCGCAGGGACAAGGAAGAAGCTCACAGCAGTGGAGATTGGGCGCGGTACAGGCAGGCCAGGAACAGACTTACAAAGGAGATCAAAGCAGCCAAGAGAAGCTATAGTGAGAAGCTGAAAAAACAGCCTTTCTACTGGTGACACTTCGGCTGTATGGACTGGTCTGAGAAACCTGACTGCCTACAGAAGCCCCACCACCCTTCCTGAACAAAGTCCTCGCCTGGCCAACCGTCTGAATGGCTTCTACTGCAGACATGACAAGAAGCCATTCACACCTCAAACCAACTCCTCCACATCCCATTCAGGAACAGGTTCGACCAGCAAAGCAACCAACCCCCTACCTTCAGATCCTCTGCCTGCACTAAAGATCTCTGAGGAAGATGTAAACAGGCTCTTTCAGCGCATGAAAACAAAGAAAGCTGGAGGACCTGATAACGTCTCCCCATCATGCCTGAAAGCCTGTGCAAATCAACTCGCTCCAATCTTCACCCGGATCTTCAACAAGTCACTGGAGAAGTGTGAGGTCCCCTCCTGCTTCAAACGATCCACCATCATCCCAGTGCCCAAGAAACCCACCATCCTAGGATTAAATGACTACAGGCCTGTAGCCCTGACGTCTGTGGTCATGAAATCCTTTGAGCGGCTGGTGTTGAAGCACCTGAAAGACATCACAGGCCCTCTACTGGACGCCCTGCAGTTTGCGTACCGAGCAAACAGGTCGGCAGATGATACTGTTAACTTAGGTCTACACTTCATCCTGCAACACCTCGACCACCCAGGGACCTACGCCAGGATCCTGTTTGTAGACTTCAGCTCGGCCTTCAACACCATCATACCAGACATCCTCCACCAGAAGCTCACTCAGCTCAACGTCCCAGCCTCCACCTGTCAGTGGATCAACAGCTTCCTGACGGACCGACAGCAGCAGGTGAGACTGGGGAGCATCTTCTCCCGAACCAGATCAATAAGTACTGGTGCCCCCCAGGGTGTGTTCTATCCCCACTCCTCTTCTCCCTGTACACAAATGACTGCACCTCAGCAGACTCGTCCGTGAAACTTCTGAAGTTTGCAGATGACACCACTGTCATTGGACTGATCCAGGACGGTGATGAGTCTGCATACAGACAGGAGGTGGATCGGCTGGTACACTGGTGTAGTCAGAACTGCCTGGAGCTAAATCCACTCAAGACTGTGGAGATGGTGGTGGACTTTCGGAAAACACCACCTCCATACACCCCCCTCACCATCCTCAACAACACCGTGTCGGCTGTGGATCACTTCAGGTTCTTAGGAACCACCATCTCCGAGGACCTGAGATGGTCTTCACACATAGACACTGTTCGGAAGAAGGCCCAGCAGAGACTGTACTTCCTGAGGCAACTCAAGAAGTACAACCTTCCACAGGAGCTGCTGGTCATCTTCTACACTGCCATCATTCAGTCTGTCCTGTCTTCATCCATCTCAGTGTGGTTTGGTTCATCCACAAAACAGGACAGGTCCAGACTGCAACGAATAATCAGGACTGCAGAGAGAATCATCAAGGCTGACCTTCCCTCCATCCAGGACTTATACAGGTCTAGGGTCAGGAAAAGAGCTGCTAAAATCTCTGCAGACCCCACACACCCTGCACATAAACTGTTTAGAGTTCTGCCTTCAGGGCGACGCTACAGAGCGCTGTTCACTAAAACCAGCCGCCACAGAGACAGTTTCTTCCCCCAGGCTGTTTCTCTGTTGAACATTCAATAAAATACAAAACAACAGCATACAGATGTTGCAAATGCACCTTTTTATTTATATATGTGTATATTGTACATTGTAAATATGTATATTCTGTAGGGCAAAAACAAAAACCAAAGAGCAAAGTGTACCGGAGTCAAATTCCTTGTTTGTATGTACAAACTTGGCAATAAAGCTGATTCTGATTCTGATTCTGATTCTGAACATCAGACCTTTATTAGTGCTTTTAAGGTCCCTCAAAGATGCATTACAATGAAATAAGTCATTCCCATTTGCACACATTCACACACTACCTACTTACTTTTCTGTAAGAGTAATTTTATTTACAAAAAATTTGAACATAATTTGACTTCTATTATTCTTAAAATGCACATTGTTTCCTCATAACCCCTTTTTGTTTCCACTAAAGTTTGTTTTGGATGCTTCAGTTCTTTTTTATTCTTCAAGAATCAATAAGGTGTTCTTAGTGGGGTCCACCTTAAAAGTGTTTTCTGTTGGGTGTCATGTTATCATTGTCAGGTCAGTGAGGTTCATAGGTCAGTCAGAACCTTGTTCATTTGGTCTGTGCACATAATGTTTCATAGATCCAGCCTATGATTAGTCAGCAAAACTTCCACTTATAGGAGAAAAAATGTATTGTTAATGAATGAGCTGCATTTCCTAGGAACACTGCAATCCCACTGTCTTCCTTCTGGATGAGCATCACCTGTTGAAAAAACTGTCAGTTAAAGGCTGCTCTTGCTTTTTCTTTTTTGTATCTGTTTATCCACTGTGAGCACGCGGTGACTGAGAGGTCCCCTTTGAAATTATAATCTAGCAAGGTTTTTTACTGTCTCTGGATCTTTTTGAATGCATAATCTCCAGTTTAAGATCCCCCTGTAATTGTTGGATTTCAGTGGTAATTAAGTTACCTGAAAATTCTTATTTTTATGCCATCGTTTACATATTTCTCCGGCCCCCTTCACATAATTTTCCATAAACTTTACATCTCCTTCTAAGTTTTTATATTTGCTTTGTTCTTTCCCCATTTTAAATTAGATTAGTTTAAAAACTATGAATGTCCTGAACAGAAGTTCACTGGCATGAGATCAAGGAGAGGACATTAACACGCCCTTCAACTGCGGCTAGTCCGCAGCGGTGTTAATTTTCAGGGATGAAACCCGTCCTGTATCTCCTAGATCACCAGTACGTCTTACCATTCAGGTAAAATAAAACACAGGAACCAGCGAATCTTGCTATGATTCTTCCAAAATGCTTAGTCCTCCAAACACACACAACACATTCATTCAATTAGTACCTTGACTAGTCCACTTTTCCCCAACAGTTGCTTACGGCCAACCTAACCTGTTTTATGAGCTCTTTTGTTATTTAACAATTTCATTCCCTTACGGCGGAACGCTACCCACCAAATTATCCAGTTCCCTTACGGCGGAACTACCCAGTCGTTTCTGATCCCCTTACGGCAGAATCTTACCTAATTTATCGCTATTCCCTATGGCGAGACACTACCAACGACTGTTTTAAGTACTTATTACAACACAATTTCTCACCTCTGAGCTGACTTCAGTGACTCTTTCGGACCCCAAGAGTCACCAGGCGTCGAGTGAAGCAATAATCTACCGGCCCGATGCGAATTCACCCACCGGGTCTTTGGACCACCGTCCTGGGGCGGACCTCCAGTAGCGCATCCTCAGCGTCAGGTGATCCCCGGGATCCTCAGGTCACTGTAAAAGATAGATAAGTTAGATTACAACATCAGGTTCGAAGGACCAATTCAATGTTAGGTATTAATTATCAAATAGTCAAGCTCAGAAGGAACGACACATGAGTCTCTGTTAATTTTGCAGCAAGATGGTAGCCCACTCTGCGGTGCAACTACAAAGTGTTGGCACCATCTCTCTTTATTTATAGATGTGGTTCACACACACAGTTCAACAGACATTCCAAGCATTTAAGGGGTGTATGTGTGTCTGTGTGTCTGTGTGTGTGTGCGGGGGGATCAGAAGGGTTGGGGTGCATGTTTTTGTTTTTAAACGAGGGAGGGGGGTTGGGACTGGTACAAGCAGCCCCCCAGATGTTGCTGATAGTAGCATAACTCACCCCTCCCCCGGGGAAAGGGAAGAGTGATAAAAAATACAAAAGTTTTTCAAACCCTAACCCCATAGAAGGAACTGAAACAATAAAACCAGCAGGGGGAATAAACTGGGGATAAGGCTGGGAAGAACTACAAACATAAAAGGGAAACGACACTGGTAAATAAAAAACTGAAGGGGAAAAAAATCCAGAGGAGGAACAGGGGCAAAGAAACTAAAAAACTAAAAGAGTGCAGCAAAAACAAAAACCAACCATAAACAAACACAGAGACACAAAAATGGAAAAAAAACTAGAGAACCCAAAAGGAAGCAAGAGAACTGTAATAAAAAAATAATAATATAATAAAAAAAATAATAATAAGGAGAAACCATTCTAAGTAATAAATAAAAAAAAAGCAACCCAAGGGAATAGGGCGGGGGGGAAAAAAGAAACTAACACCAGGAGGCAAGAGAGAGAACAAAACTTTCAGGAAACAGAAGGAAATAAACAGACATGAGTACTAAACCCAAAGAAATAGAAACACGTAACAGAAAAGTAAACAAATGCAAAACCACAACAAAGTCCAAAATGGCAGATCCTGACAGACATGCAAATTAAGATTTTTTTCTTATTTCCTTTTACTTTTTTAGCTTATTTAATACAGTTTTTAGAATTAGTTGCTTTGTCCTGTTCAGCCTTGTGCCGTGGTTAAGATGTTTTGGCAGTCAATAGCCGAGAGCAGTGGTGCATCCAGCACAGCTTGCTGGCCTGTTGTAGCTTCTAGAGTGCTATTTATTATGTATTGCATTGGTCTTAACCAATAACTACAATTAATTGATTAGTTCAAGTAATTTGTATTTCCTGGAAAAAAATGGAGTGTTATGTGATAGATTTAGGCTACATAAAGGTTTTCAGTACAATTAGGAATCTTAAAAAACTTCAGCTTTTTATGTACTTGCTCTACTTTAAGACCATTAAGGGAGCAGCAGTTCCTGCTCTCTTCTTTTAACATACTGTTATGCGATGCTATTAAGTGTTGTACTCTCAGCCTATCACTTTTTTTTCTCTGTTAGTGGGTCTTCAATCTGCATTTTATATGGGTTACCACACAATTCAAATTAACGTTGCCCACAGTGGTCTCTTTAGAGTGATTAAGCAGGGTGAGTGGATGATTAATAGCATGATGGTGAAGGAAAAGTGAAGTATATCTTTGAGAGAAAATGTAAGGTGTGGTTAGTCATGGGCAGCAAGGAGTGGGTGTATTGTTTCAGTAGTTCTATATCTTTAGTTTTATATTATCTTTATTTATATTATAATACTTTCATGGGTTGACATTTAATGTTTACAAAGCATTAGCTGTTGGCATAAGTGCTGTTCACAGATGTTCTCTGTCCAGTCTCACTAAGCTTGAACTGTTTTGGAAAGATGGGGGAGGGACATTCAGTATCCACATATGCTTTTAGAGATATACATCAAAAGACTTGCAGCTATAATTGCAGCCAAAGGTTGTTCTACAAACTGTTAGGGTTAATCCAGAGCCGCTCAAAAAAGACTCTATAACTGCAAAACCTTTTGGAAACAACGTTTTACTTTTCTTCCACTTAAATGTTCTGCACTTCTTTGTGCTGGTGTATCACATATGTTTCTTATACAATACCAAAAAGCTTGTGTTTCTGATGTGACAAAAAGAGTTCAAGGTGTGTGAAGAGTTTGCTGGGCACTGTAGTATCATATCAGAGTTTTCCCTTTATCATAATAAAAATAACATGCCTGCTAAAAGCAGCAATCTTATGCATTAGTTTAATTATGACATTTAAAGTGAACTTAATAATAATTTTGATTGAGACCTAAACACTTTTTTAATCAAACTGACTGTGATGTGTTTAATTCAAAAGGTACTTTAGGCTTTACTTGTATGTATACCTTGAATTTTATACTGTGACACAGAACAAGTTTAAAAATGGGAATCTCTACACAAAAAGGTGCTGTTTTCCAAATCTGAAGAAAAATGTCATGTTTGACAAATTTTTTGGATCACTTTCACAAGTTTGTTGAGCCCTGCCTGCTAAAAGCATTTCTGGGAAAGAGAAGAGTTCCATACATCATTGTGCTTAGGCATTACTTGGGGTAATGAAGTGTGAACTAGGAGTAGCACTTCATTTTGTCATAAAGAGTGTGAGGGAGCTCACTATAGTGCGAGGAGACTGTGGACCACCTTTAGACAATCCCATCCAAGTGCCTCAAATTACAGCTGTCAGTTAAATGAATAAACAATTAACTCCATTTCTCTATTAATGCTATTGTTTCATGTTTCACCTGGAAGTGGAAGAAAACTGCATCCACTGATCTTTGCATGCTAGGCCCAGGGTCAAACATGGGTAAATCTGCTTCTCATTAAGGTACAACCTTTTTTCCTTTAATTTAATTTTAATTTAATTTAGACCTTTTTTTCTCAAGTGAGATAGCAGCATGGGTACAATTTCAGTACAGATTTTAGGATGGTCCAGGAGTGATAGGAGGACTGATAAGTTCTTTTTCAATTTATGGCTTGTCCAAGACTGTGCTTTGCGATTTGCAAGAACTTCTTATTCTGACCCAAAATGTTTTTGGCTCAATTGAAGTACAGTCCAAACTCACGGAGTCTATCAAAGATGGTGAGAAAACTATGCACATTTTTATGAAAAAGTATACGGGAACTAAATTCATACAACACTGTCAAAGTACACACTTCCCTCATTACATCACTCACTACATCTGTCATCCAGGAGAGGAGGAATACGTGTAGTCCTAGATCCCATCCCAGCCCACAGGTCCCCACCAACCCGTCCAAAACTCTGACAACCCAGGGTCGAGACCAGGATGCAGAGTCATTGTTTAACACACCTTTCTGCAGCTTTTTTACTGTTACCCACCCGATATCCTGATGAGATATACTTTATTGATCTCAAAATGGAGAAATTTATGTGTTACAGCACCTCTTAGTAACACACAAGTAGGGTGCAGATAGTTAGGAAAAATGTATAAATCAAAGAAGAACAAGGTAAATGTGCAAAAACACATGTGGACTGGTTGGGCAAACTCCCATGAACCCTTGAACCCTTGAAGCCGAGGTTTGACTATCGGCCAGACTCTCCTCTGAAATACCCCAGCATAGGCCTTACCAGGGAGGCTGGGGAGTGTGATCCCCCTGTAGTTGGACCACACCCTCTTCCAGTCCAGAGGCACTGTCCCTGACCACCACGCAATGTTGAAAAAACGTGTCAGCCACGATAGCCCCACAACATCCACACTTCAGCATGGGTGATGAACGAGTCCAACGAGTCCCCAGTCTCTGCTTCCACCAAGGCGTGACGGCAGGATAAAGGAGATCCTCGGAGTACTCCATCTACCGCCCGATAATCCCCAGTCGAGGTCTGTAGCTCCCCACCCCCACTGTAAACAGTGTTGGCGGAGCACTGCTTCCCTCTCCTGAGGCACCGGACGATTTGCCAGAATTGCTTCAAGGCCAATTGGTAGTCCTTCTTCATGGCCTCACCAAACTCCTCCCGGGCCCTGTGTTTTTGCGTCAGTTTGACGGTATCCCTTACTGCCAGTGTGCACTACTGGGTTTGGGGTTTGCCGCTGCATCAGGCACCATAGACCTTACATCCACAGCTATGGATGGCAGCATTGACAATAGAGGCAGAGAGCATAGTCCACTCGGACTCTATGTCTACAACCTCCCCTGGAATCTGGTCAAAACTCTCCTTCCTCCCCAGCGAGGTGACATTCCACGTCCCTAGAGCCTGTTTAAACACCCGGAGATTGCTGAGGTTTTCACCTTTGTCTGCTGCCATATCCTCTTTGCACCGGTCCCTCATGGTTCCCCCTGCAGGTGGTGCGCCCACTGGGGGATGGCCTCGCATCTCTCGTTTGTGCTTGGCCCTGCCGGGTCCCGGGAGGAGTAACCCGGCCTGGCTTCAGGGTGGGACCCCGTCCAGGGTGTCACGTGCGTTGTTGTAAAAGTCCTCATGAAGGCAGCATGGGATAAAGATAAACTACAGACATTTCTTCAAGACATAGAAACCTAAATGACTTTTCATTTTCTGATTCTAAATTTAGACAAGAAAGGAGTTGTCCTCTTTGGACCAGAGTCTTCGAAAAACAAAATGCTTAGTCAATCAATTAATGTGGAAGGCAAAAAACTGGCCTCTGGTAATAAAGTAAAACCTTAGTATTCATTTTGACCATATTATTTTAAGCTCTGAAGAGGCCAGGTGCAGTGCCCAGCTATAAACCCAGCAATCCAGCTCACTGGCAGGAGAGAAACTACAAAACAAGGTACTGATAATGGAAAAAGAAATAAACAATAAGTTAGGTAATATATATAGTAGCCCAGTAACAACAACCTATTCTGCGCTTTACAGCGTTTCCATCGCAAGACGAGCGCACACCTGGGAAGGAGGAGGAGATATGAAAGGAAGGTACGGTGTGGACATGGGTGGGGAAGGAAGAAAGCAGAACGCGTTGACAGAGCGCCAGATCCAAGATGCCCAGACCGCGATCCTCTGCGTGGTGGATGCCGAAATGCTCATCTACGTTCATGGCTGCAGTGTCGCTGAGGCCCGCAGAGTTTTAGGAGATGATTCCTCCTCGGACATAAGGGTGGATGAGCTGAAGGCATTTTTAGCCCCAGTTTACATCCGCGAAGTGAAAGGGGGGCGTAACACGGAGCTGTCCAGCTTTTGGTCAGATTAGTAAAGCTTTTTTTTTTAAATGTACCCACTCCTCTGTATTATTTTTCAGTACTATAACAATAACAATAAAACATAATAGGTTTTGATCAAATACTATTATTAATTCTTGTCAAAAACAAAATTTCATAGCGTTAATGCGATAACGTCATCACCGCCCTCGCATCCAGAATGCTCACCGTCAAATTGACGGGCTTGGGAGTTCTAGTAGTGTTAGAATTCTGGGAGTCCTAGTGTTAATCGCACACCCTCCTGCTCATAGTTATCCCCACCCATTCCAGCTGTATTCTCAGCAGGAAGTCAAACACATTTTCAGTTGGCACTGGCTAGTGTTTTTTTTCCTTCTTACCAGTGCTGCTCTTTCTTTTTAAGGGACAGGATGGTTTAAAGATCTATGAAGTGACTCTTTGGATATAGTGTATTTATGTTGGCCTGAAGGACAAAATTATCAGCATGCACTGGTGTTTTTTGCCATGGAGGCAGGGAATACCATTTTTTCCCCCTTTGATCTAACATTATTATGATATGTGATCATAAATCATCCTGCATACCTTCCTTTGGAGATATTCAAGGCATTTTGAACCCATTAGAGAGGTCTTTTAAAGCTATTCAGGGAAAACCAGCCTAACACCACAGAAGGAACTAGATGCTGTTGATATAAAAGGGGACATCTGCTTAATCTGTTGCCATAGAGATATCACTCTAGATAAACAGATTCTGGACTACCCAAAATTCCATAATGTTGGCCTGTCTGGGAAATATTTTTAAGCAGACACAAAATATCAGAAGGGAGAAGGAAAAGCCAGTGTCACATAGAGAGAAGGCTTATTTTTTCCTGTAAGGCAGAGTAGCATTCAGAATTGTTGTCTGAGTGCCAAGAAGAAGCCCAACAGATTTTCTTTCATAAGTGGAGAATTATTGCTTTCTCTATAATGCTCCGCTTGATATACAGAATTGCGCAAAGGTTTTTGGCAGGTGTGAAAAAATGCTGTAAACAAGGAATGCATTCAGAAATATAAATGATGATGGTTTATTTTTATCAATTAACAAATTGCTAAGTGAGCAAACAAACATACAGCCGAAGTCATTAAGAACTATTTTAAGCGTAAAGAACAAGACTTGGAAGTGGTGGTATGGCCCCCACAGAGCTCTGATCTCAACATCGTCCAGTGTGTGCAAAACTGTGTGCAAGGGTACCTAGAAGAACTGATGCTGTTTTAAAGGCAAAGGGTGGTCACTCCAAATATTGATTTGATTTAGATTTCTCTTTTGTTCATTCACTGCATTTTGCATTCACTGCATGATTAACACTTCCATTTTGAAAGCATTTTTTGTTTAGCAGCATTTTTTCACACCTGCCTAAAACTTTTGCATATATATATATATATATATATATATATATATATAAAATAACAGGGGGCTTCCCGTGATGTCACTGTTTGAATAAAAACTCCATGCGCCAAGAAACAGACCTCTTTCACACAGGTCCCCAGCGGAACTGGACGGTGGGACACAGCATGCTAATGTCTCTTTGCTGGCAAACATAAACTCTTCAAACTGGATCCAAGAGTGTCATACGATCACGCGATCATATGCACTAAGTGCACTGAATTAAGTAGGAATGAATTGCTGTTCTTGTTTCCGGTATTCATTTATTCATGAACGGGGTAATTAAGGCGCCAGTGTAGCTTGATTTCCTTTCCGAGGTCTACAGAAGCAAACTGTGTTTCAGAGAGTTCCCAACAGAAACCCTGTTTCTACAACGCCGAGTGGAGCAGTTTTTCCCGGTCTGAAGGAAGGACAAAGGGACCGCATCACCGTGGCTACAGCAGTAATATGCAGTTCAGCCGGCCCGGCAGAACAAGCCACCCCACCCCACAGCCATGGAGGTTAGCTGCAAGTTAACCCTTTGTTCACTGTGGATGCTTTCCTCAACTTCGTCACCCGGAAAACATTTCCTCAGTACCGTTCACATAAGAGGTAGTGGCGGAGAGTTTAGCTTAGAATGAAATAATCTAAACACTTTTCGTTTTATGACGTTTGGTTTTGTTTGTGTTGAAAACTCAGCGAGATGTTAAGCACAAGTTTAAGGTTCTGCTCTGTTCCTGACATTTTGTCAGCTCACAGGGCCTCTGACTAAATGTCTATATTTTAGAACTGTCTCAAATTCCAATGAAGCCCCTTGTTTTTCCTCTTATTGTTGGCTTCATACCACCATCTGCCATACCCTCATCTAGTGGTGGCCTAATGGTTAGAGTAGGAGGTTTGCGTTTCAGAGGGGACACAGGGGGCCGGGTTCATATCCCACAGATTGCCGCTCCCTGAGCAAGACCCTTAGCCCCAGAATGCTCCCCGGGCGCCGCACAATGGCAGCCCACTGCTCCCTATAAGGGATGGGTTAAATGCAGAGGACAAATTTCATTGTAATGTAAATGTGCAATGACCAACAAAGATGATGATTATTATTAACTGTGTTTAGGGTCAACAGCAACGTAAAGTGCATCATTTTCTGCATTACCAAAAGGCTAAAGACTTTTCTGAGAGTACACCTCCTGGATTCCCCTATTGGAATCAGTCTCTTGTGACGCCTGTCCACAATAGATGGCATGTAGGACTCTCTCAGGAAAACCACCACATCATTAAGCAATGAGAACAGGTATGAACTTTCAACACTGTTGTTTCTGTCAGCACTTCATTTCAAATATCTGTGTAACACCAAACATGAATCTGTGCAGATACTGTGAAAAAAGAGCTGAAAAACCCTGATATGGCCCTTGCATGTTAGCTTCATCATCAATGGAGTTGCCTACACATGTGCCAATGTCAGTGTTAAGCGCTTGTAGGGTTTATCACACTGACCAAACACTCATGAATGGCATCTTTGACATATCTTACAATGATGGCACATTGGTCTGTTGAAGTTGGTATTGATTTTGGCTGAAAACATTTCTGCCATTCTAATCTCATCTGCAACTGAGTTCTTTATTGTCTTGCCAAGAATAGCCACAACTTTACCAACAATGTCCTTTGACAAAAGAGTGACGGGGAACCTTTTACCACTGCATCACTCTCATTTGATATCTCATGTGATATCAATATCTGAAGCATCGACCTCTAAAATAAACTGTTTAGAAGAATCTGGGTGAACTAAGATGGGGGATTGAGAAAACTTCTTCTTTGAAGCCCGGAAGGCTCCATCAGCCTCCGGCGTCCAGGAGAATGTTGTTTTGGAGGAGGTTAATGCTGTAAGGGGGGCGGCTGTTTGACTATAGTCCTTGATGAAAAGCCTATAAAAGTTCGCAAACCCTAAGAACCACTGCAATGCTTTGCGGGAGTCTGGCACAGGCCATTCCAATACTCAGAGGTGATAAGGGGAAGAGGATACTTGTTCTTTACTGTAATCTGGTTTAAACCCCTAAAATCTATACAAGGACGCAAAGACCCATCCTTCCCCACAAAGAAAAAACCCGCTCCAAGAGGTGAAGAAGAGGGCTGAATGATACCTGCTGAGAGTGACTCATTGATAGAATTCTCCATAGATTTCTATTCTGGTCGGGAGATGTTATAGAGCCTGCTCGAAGGTAGAGGAGCACCCGGAAATAGGTCAATAGCGCAGTCATAGGGTCTGTGAGGAGGTAGAGAGAGAGCCTTTGTCGGAGCCTGGGAGTTTCATGCATTGCTTTTTCCTGCTGCTAACACATACTCACCACTAGATGCCGCCAAGATCTCCTGGTGTGGAGGGTAACAGGTGTGCCGCATTTCCCTCACCTGGAGGATTATGAGAAGGTGGAGCTGTCAGCACTCCAGTGCCTGAGTGTTAACCTTTGTGGTAACTCCTAATGGCCAAGTCTTTTATTCTCAGTCCAGAGTTTATGTTCAAAGTCTCTTACCTTTTTTGTGCTCCTTCCTCAGGAATCCTCAAGTCCTGGTTTCATGCTCTGGCGACCTTCAGCTCTAGCTCAAAGTCCTCAGTTTTGGATCCTGCCTCAGCCTAAGAACTCAAACCTCAGAAGAAACCTAGTTTGGTTCAATCTCCAGCTGACAGCTCAATACCAATTCCTCCAGACAAGCGAACCCTGCTCACCCTCCACCAATTATTCACCAAAGACTCACCAGGTAAATTAATCTCAAGTTTACTGATAAGGAATCCCATTCTCTTTACTCACCAAAGCCTCCGCAGAAGAAACTCACCGTCATCCTGGACAATTCCCCTGTTCCGCAGCAGCGTCCGTTCAGTCCTCCCAGGCTCCGTATCATTCATCAGGGAAACTTGGAGAAAAGGCTGACTGGAGACAAGAAGAATGACTACTAATGTATCACAACTCAACATGATGCTCGGACCAATTTAGATGAGAGTTATGCTTAAGTAACCAAGGGAAGCCTAAAACTATGGAGCTCTGAGATACAGGAAATACAAAAAAAGAAATCTTTTGCCTGTGGTATTCGGAGTGGGAGCGCACGACACAGAACTTTCTCTGTTGCTGCTTGAGAGATTTGCGAAGAACAGTGAGGAGTTCAGGAGGAAGGTACTTGCATTGGAGGGTGGGCAGGGTACGCTTATGCCTTGGTCTGGATGACGGGAAAACAGGAAGCTGCCAGCTTGATTCTTGTCTAGATGAAGAAACAGGGGTTTGGAATCTTAACCCACGATAATAGAAGACCTTTCTCCAAAAGTCAGTAATTCTGATCACCCAAATACTTCTGGGAGCAGAGTCAGGCATCAGCAAGAAAAACCCAAGGGTTCAGGTAAGCAACCTGTAAAGGAGCACACACGAAGGTTAACCTGGAGCTTAGAGCAAAGCAAGGATTAGTTGTGGCTTGAGCATGTTACCACTGAAGGCAAACACTCTGGCAACGAAGTGCTGGCAGCTCCGCTTAAGTACGCCTCCAAGTAATCAGTAGATTAGTCGCACCTGTCACCACCGCACCTATGAACTCCAGCACCATCTGAGAACTGAACATGGTTGACAAAAAACACACACACAAAAACTCCAGACCCCGACACTGTTCTCTTAGCATCTGGTTCACCTATGAAATATTACTCAGATGGACATAAAAATTGCCAGAGCACAAACAGCTTCTTAGTTATGTTAATTTGTGTAATCAGCACAATGAACTATATGTAGTCCTGGAAAACAACTTTTGTTTACTCTGGTTTACTTACAACTCAACTCAGTTGTGCCAATCCTGTTCCTAATTTCAGTTTCATCAAAATTTTCTGCCCGACTCTGCTCCTCAAATGCCATAAAGGGGTTATTTTACATCATACTTAGTAGATTTATTTAGATTATACCATTTAATAACATTAAAATCAATGTGAATTGCCATCGTCTAATAATGTAATGTATATTTAGCATTTAAAGGCTATTGTTAGTTTGGTTACTTATCATGGTAACACAACATTCAAAGTGACACTAGCTTCATTTATTATACTTGTCATTAGGTAATTATTATTTTGGTCTAACGTTATATCTCCCATCAGCAGTTGTCTTTTCTGTCTGTCTTCTTGAAATAATGCCAGTAAGCTTTGTAAAACCTAACCTTTAACTGTCGGGGTCTGGGAGTTTCTGTTTGTTTTGCTTTTGCCTGCTATTTACTTTGTCTAGTCCATAGGTGGCGTTGGAGCTCATGGTGCAGAGGTGACAGGCGTTCCTTATCTGCTGATTGCTACAAGGGAGTATTTAAGCAGGAGGCTGCCAGCACTTCCCCGCCTGAGTGTTAGCCAACAGTGGTAACAGACTCTCGCCATACCAAAGCGTCTTATGACTAAGCTTCGTGTTTTCTCAGCGCTTCGACTATCCTCCTCCTCAGGTTGTTTTCAGGCCCTGGCTCTGTCTCCAGTACGATTCCTGACTTCTGGATTAAGACTCAAGCCTCCAGTTACCTTCTCCAGACAAACTTCAAGCTGCCAGCTTCCTGGCTCCGCGATCAGCCGGATAATTATTTGACATTTTGTGTATCCGTTATGAAATAATTTAAACTGTTAATGTTTTGCCACTCACTGAAAGGTTAGTATGGCACACTGTAGCTAAGAACTCTCCAAGGATCTGAGAAAAATAATTATTGCTCTACATAAAGATGGTCTAAACTATAAGAAGATTGGCAACACCCTGAAATTGAGCTGCAGCACAGTGGCCAAAACCATACAGCGGTTTAACAGGACAGATTCCACTTAGAACAGGTAATGCCATGGGCGACCAAAGAAGTTGAGTGCACATGCTCAGCGTCATGTCAAGTGGTTGCATTGCTGCAGAAGTTGAAGGGGTTGGGATCAGCCTGTCAGTGATCAGACCATACACTGCATGTTACATCAAATTGCTCTGCATGTGTGGTACCCTCCAAGGTAGAAACATTGTGGAATAATTTAATATTTTCTTTTATTAATGAAGAATGTCCCATCACCATAAATTATGCACTGATTTGAGTTTTGCTGTAGTTTTAATTCCCATAGTCACCAGCAGAAGGAGTTGCTCTCAAAAGTGCATGCGTGTGGTTGTTTGCTGGGAGCTCAGACCAGAGCCTGCCTGCCTGCTGACAGACCGCATCTAACATCTTGTCTGTGTTTTTTCCTGCAAAAATACAGGTTAAAATCATGGGTGTTTTGGACCCAAATCACTACTAAGGTTTTAAGAAGTCCATTGGTACTGAGTGTGCTAACTTCTATCCCTGAAGATAAGTTAAGTTATAAAAGTAGACCAATTTTGTTCAGTATGAGCGAGTGTGATTTACTATTAGTGTGAATTGGTAAAGATGGCGGACCTTAGCATGTTTCATTTAGCTTAAATATGGCTCCACGACATGCATTACTTTTATAATATTTGATTTAATGTGAGTTCCAGAATATAGGCAAGAGTTCAGTTTTTGGGTAATACTGAGTTTATGTTTATTTGTGTAGTAACTGTGAATGAATGTGTTTGCTTTAAACAGATGGTTGATATGTTAAGAGTTGTTCACTAATTTGTTTATTCTTAAATTGTAACTCAAGTGACAGTAAACCGTATATGAAACCATATTATTTTGGAATACAAGAATGGACCAAGAAGTAACTTGGTATTTGGAAAAAAGGTTCAGAAGAATTAAGTATTGTGAAACTGAAGTAAGATTGATATGTATTATTTATTGATGTGATTTTACTGGTAATAAATGAGATCAGAGCCTGCCTGCCGACAGATCGCATCTAATGTGTTGTCTGTGTTTTTTCCTGCAAAAATACAGACCTTCTTTGAGGCCTGTAACACATGACTGTCATCCCAGAAAGAAGCCTATTCTAAAAATGGGTCACAGGAAATCCTACAAATAGTTTGTTGAAGACACACAGACTAAGGACATGGATTACTGGAACCATGGCCTGTGGTCTGATGAGACCAAGATAAACTTATTTTATTTCAAATGGTATCAAGCATGTGTAGCAGCAATCAGGTGTGGAATAGGCCTATAAAGACAAATGTGTCTTGCCTACAGTAAAGTCTGGTGTTGGCAATGTCATGGCTTGGGGTTGTATGGGTGCTTTGGGCAGTTACAGTTCATTGAGGAAACCATGAATGCCAACATGTACTGAAGCAGAGCATGATCCCCTGCCTTCAGAAACTGCGCAGCAGGGCAGAATTCCAATATAATAGCCCCAAACACACCTCCAAATTGAACACTGATTTGCTAAATAAACTCATAGCGTTCTTCCACCGAAGGAACTCTCATTCTCAGATCAGTAGGCAACTCTGTGCAAAAACAAGGGTATGTACAATGTTTTTATTTGTATATGTTTTGTATCCACGAGTGAAACAGAAATGAGTAGTACTGCAGTGCGTGTTTAGTGTGCTTTTGCACATATATAAATAATGTTTACACAGTACGTTATTCGTCTTCACCTCCGTACTTGTTGCTTCTATTGGCTGCAGCTTCGACCTGCCTGCGGGCCACGTTTCGGTTCGGGCAGAAGAACTAAATATTCTGCCATGCCAGAGTTGCTGTGGACCCTCTTTTCATTTGTGGAAATGCGTCACCAGTTCAAAATCATCTTTGGGACCTGGAACAGGCTCCAAACCGCATTGGTGGAAAATGGGTATGAGGGTAAAGGTGCTGGACTGGCCAAGCATGTCTCCAGATCTAAATCCTATAGAGCATCCTGAAACGGAAGGTGGAGGAGTGCAAGGTCTTCACCAGCTCCATAATGTCATCATGGAGTGGAAAAGGATTCCAGTGGCAGCCTCTGAAGCTCTACTGAACTCCATGCCCAAGAAAGTTAAGGCAGTGCTGGAAAATAATGGTGGCCACACGAATATATTGACACTTTGGGCACTTTCTGTTCTCACTCTTGTGAGATATTGTATGTACAAATTTTATTGAATTCCTTTAGCATTTAATTATTTAAATATATATTCAAGAACGTATTGAAATATTTGAATAAGTATATAGAAATGGATATCTTTAATTACTGTATTTCCATTTTTTTATTAATTATCAGTTACATATTTTTTAACAACTCATTTATACATTGAATTGTAGTAGGTTTTCCTATTAATTTGCGCTAAAGATCCTAAATGTAAAAAAAAGACAAAATTATGAAAAGATGCTGTCGGCCATAAATACCTATGTAGACTTAGGAAACATGCTTTCCACTATTACTGAAAAAAATAAATTGACAAACTGTTAACAAGTAACCCATCGGCCAAGTGGAGAGTATTGATACAACCTGTATTTCTTTTTTTATGTACTATGCTTTCCAAGCAGTCCATTCATCTAAATGCTGTTAAACACAAGAAAAATGTGACCTGCAGGCCTTTCTGATGGAAACATTCAGAGGCTTTCATTTGTTTCTAGGCAAGCACATATAATTTCACAGCTTGATATATTGTCCGCGCAGAAAAAATTGCCCCAGGATATCTTAGATAAGTGTGCAGGATTAACAACAGAGGGCCTCTGTTGTTAAGTGTGCAGCATTAACAACAGAGGGCCTCTGTTATAAGCAGTTGCTTTTGTAGCTGTCAGACTGCAGTCAGGTGTCACCAGCTAACAGTGGAATAGTATATCCCAGGTGTAAATGCAGTATGCTCTTATATAGCTCAGGACCAGTTTAAGTGTCTTTGTGTCTTACACAAAGTAAGCTTAAAATTAGCAAAATTTCTGTATTTATTGTACAGTAACAGCACTAAATGTTAGCCTGGAAGGCACTGACTCAGTGGTATTTCCACCCTGTCATGTTGCATATGTATTTATGGGACTTTGACTTTATTAAACAAATTAATGGAAAGATTTAGAGCCTGACAATCTTGTTCAATTAGTATTGCACCATTGTTTTCCACACGAAAGCCCGTTCTATATTTTGCAACTTTATTGGTGTGAGTTCCTGGAAGGAGGACACACAGATGATGTAACAAAGAGAAACACACATGTGTGAATTAAAAGATGATCTATGGCAGTGAGCATCATCTCTAACTTGCTCTAACTTTTTATAACAAGTATGACATCAGTAAATACAAAATTTTCCAAGTACCACCATCTCAACAGACATTTTTAAAACAGAAGTACAAGAGTAAATGGATTGAATGAATTTTCCACCAAGACACCAGAGTGTTCTGGGTTCACTGTCAATGTTTAGTAAATACAAAGAGTTCTCAAAAATGTTCCACTGCTCGTCTCTTTTGAGAGGTTTATGATAAAGTAAAGAGCAGTGAGGGTGAAAAAGTTATCCCTTTGGTAGTTCTTGCTTAGCAGCTCAGCTACCTTGCAAATAATATGCAAAACATTTCTTTTAAAAACCACTAAAGGTAAGTCAAACACCACTGATAGTATTTGAAAACTACAGGTTTATATAATATTAAAACATCTTTGTGCAAAACAATAAGAAGACACCATTGAAAAAGAAAAGGAAAAAAACGAGACATGTTCTGTAATAATATTTTATTAAGTCCTGGAATGCACATTATAAAAACTTTGGGTCATGTTATACTTTGATTACCCCCTCCTCTTTAGTGTTTTGTATGATTCTGAACCATACAATCTCACATTTTAACTAAACAATGAAGTCTTATACCATTCATGTGAAAGTACAGCTTAATTTACAAGGGCAGACCCAATAAAAATCTCTACCGAAGAATGCATCATGAAAGCCCAAATAGGAAATCAGATTAGAGTAAGCCTAACCCTGACTCAGCTCTCTCTTCACCATGACTGACCGGTACAGCGCCCACATCACTGCTGATGCAGCACCGATCCGTCTATCGATCTCCCGCTCCATTTTTCCCTCATTCATGAACAAGACTTACTGCCGGCAATGCGGACCAAGCTCTGACACTGGTTGTACACGGACCTAACAGCCCCTATCAAAGGGCCTGGAACCCCATACTCCCAGAGTATCCCCCACAGGATTCCCTAAGGGACACGGGTCGAATGCCTTCTCCAAGTCCACAAAGCACATGTAGACTGGTTGGCCGAACTCCCATGCACCCTGCTGAGGGTGTAGAGCTGGTCCAGTGTTCCACGGCCAGGATGAAAACCACACTGCTCTTCCTGAATCCGAGGTTCGACTACCCGAGGGACCTTCCTCTCTAGAACCCCCGAATAAACCTTACCAGAGAGGCTTAAGAGTGTGACTCCCCTATAATTGGAACACACTCTACGGTCCCCCTTTTTGAATAGGGGGACCACCACCCCGCTCTGCCAATCCAGTGGATGTCAACGCGATGCTGCAGAGTCGCGTTAACCAACACAACCCTACAACATCCAGAGCCTTAAGGAACTCCAGGCAAATATCATCCACCCCTGGGGTCTTACCACCGAGGAGCTTTTGAATCACCTCGGTGACCTCAGCACCAGAGTTTGTAGAGCCCGCCCCAAGGTCCCCAGGCTCCGCTTCCTCAGTGGAACATGTGCCGGTGGGATTGAGGAGGTCTTCGAAGTACTCTGCCCACTGACCCACAACGTCCTGAGTTGAGGTCAGCAGCACACCCTCGCCAATGTAAAAGTGTTGGTGGTGTACCTCTTCCCCCCATGAGATCCCGGACGGTGGACCAGAATCGCCTCGAAGCCGTACGGAAGTCGTTTTCCATAGCCTCTCCGACCTCCTCCCACGCCTGAGTTTTTGCCTCAGCAACCACCCGAGCCGCATGCCGCTTGGACTGCCAGTACCCATCAGCTGCTTCCGGAGTCCCACAGGCCAAAATGACCCGATAGGACTCCTTCTTCAGCCTGACAGCATCTGTTAGGGTTTGAAAACTTTTGTATTATTTATCACTCATGTCTGTACAAAGTGCTCTTCCTTCCCACATGCCACAGAAAGGAGGATGGGGGAGAGGAGTGAGTTATACTACCATCAGTAACATCTGGGGGCTGCTTGTACCAGTCCCCACTCCCTCTCTGTTTAAAATCAAAACACATGCACCCTAACCCTTCTGACCCCACACACACACAGACACACACAGACACACATACACCCCATAAATGCCTGAACTGTCTGTTGAACTGTGTGTGTGAACCACATATATACAAATAAAGAGAGAGGATGCCAACACTTTGTAGATTTGCACTGCAGTGTGAGCTACCTCTTGCGCAAGAAAAATAGACTCTGTGTCGTTTTT